>JARJHM010000814.1:0-90000 GCA_033356055.1 Carex pumila
TGTATGTGTAGAGAGAATGAAAGAATGAGGGATGAGAATGAGAAGAGATGCATAAACCTCCTATTTTATAGCCAAGGATCGTGTCCAATTAAGAGCCTAGAAAGTGGAGTTAGTGGGTGCTATATTTGGATTGCTTCCTAGGATGCCTTGTCCACATTTGACTGTAAAACACGTCCATGAAGTGCCAAAAATAGAACCCGTGTTGAAATTGTGTAAATTTGGCTTTTTTGCGGCTCTAGTGCGGATGGATGATCCGCACTGCGGGTGGTCTTCATCCGCATTGGCTCTAAGTTTCCTTATTTAATTTCTGCGAATTAGTTGAATGCGGATGGCAGTGCGGATGGCTGACCCGCACTGCGGGTGGTTTCTGTTTCTTTGAAGGTTCTGAAATCAGCTAAGTATTGAGTGCGGTTGGGCTCATCCACACTGCGGGTGGAAGTTCATTCGCACTAGGCTCGGACTTTTTCCTGTGCAGCGCTTGGATGTTGGAAATACGGCTAAGTACTCAGTGTGGCTCATCTGATCCGCACTGCGAGTGGTTTGATCCGCACTGGAGGGTATTTTCGCCATTTTTCATCATTTTCTGCAACGCAAAGCCAAACAACCGTAGTAACTTGATTCTAGGTGTATTTAAATCACTTTATATTAAAAATACAAGATATTTGAAGTTGTTTTATGATAAAATATAGATCAAATGTGTATATAATTTATGCTTATCAGCCGAGCATACTAAATCCATACATACTAAAATACTAAATTTTTAAATTCATACAAACATAGTTTACAAAATAAATTCATGCATACTAAATTCACACAAATTCATACTTGGACCAAGCTGACTCGTCAGCTCACGAGCGAACTAAGCCCCAACTCAGACTTGTTAATTTTGAATCAAGCTAATAATAAGCTGGCTCATTAATAGCTCAGTCCACTAACGAAAGAGTTGTTAGTGAGCGATTAGATGCGAGTCACGATCGATCCGAGCTTTTTTTGCCACCCCTACCTGCATTCATTATGACAATGACATAAAAACTAGACCTCTATTTTCAACATGCCAAATGTTCTATAATATAAAAACTAGAGCTCTATTTTCAACATATAGAATTCAGTCAACTTCTAACAGCTAAGCAATTTCATTATTGGACGTTAGCTTCATTATAGGCCACTAAAATAATACAATTAAAATAGGAGGAAAAGCAATACGTACACCTTCCGTCTTTGACCTTTTTTTTTTTTTTTGAAATATGTAGGTATGGAGAAGAAAATTAAACATTTTTTCACAATGAATCCTTATTTGGTTGCATATTTTAAGAGGATATAAGATTAATAAATGTTACACTTACAATCTCTTCTAATCTCTTGATCTTATATCATGTTACTTTTTAAATTGGAGCCTAAACAAGATATTATTAATACCATATATTATATTCTAAAAGTAACTTCTTCGCACATAATATTTAGACCCGATAGACTCAAAGAATCCACCACTTCTCTCATTTAGAACTTCAACTAGACTGACTACCTTTAATAATTTATATTGAAAGATGCTACTTCACACCAAATATTTAATTGGACTGAATAACATGTTAGTACCTGCTTTCAACCAATATTATTCAATGGTCATACGTTACTTTGAAAACATTTCTGCAATCTTGTGATAGTTATTCAAAATTCACCAAGGTGTAATGAGTGGTCTAGTACTGTATAATTTATATTTTTTCGAAGAAAACTTTAATACTTGTTGTGACCAAATTGTAAATTGTTTTAGAATTGATGAAGTATTAGTTTGTTCAATTCAATTGTTGGTTTTGGTTAAATCAATATGCTAATTACATAGTAATTAACATAAGCTTTTATTGGAGACACCCGACCTCACAACAGCAAAAAAGAGTATAAGTGACAAGGGAATGTCATATCATCATATTGGGCATTTTCACCTATAAAATTCACGATATCATATTTACCATTTTAAATTTTAAAAGCTAAAAAAAAATATCCAATTGATTTATTTTTTGTACTAAAACTCATTTTGAATTTGTAAAATATCAATTTTAACCTTTATATTAATATACAATGTTTAGGAGGAATATATATTATTTTACTTGATTATTTCTTAGAGCAAATAGTACGTTTACACATAAATATATATCTAAATGTCACTCTATGATTGGATTATTAATTTTACGGATTACTAATTCTATAATTTCAACTTTCAGGGTCCATTATTGATAATCCATGAAGTCTAAACATAATAGAAGAGGGCTAAAATGCCCCATTACTTCATTCTCCAATCGTACTTCAACATCTTTACTTTCGATTTCAAAGTTCAAACAAAAAATCTGAACCGCTCAATATGATATCCATGTTAAAATGAGCTTAAAGATTAAATTTTATATTTTCTGAAACTTTTTAACTATTTTTTAAGATAGGTACAAAATCACTGATTTTAGATGGTCCACAATTTCCTAAAAAATATTGATTTTGTACCTATCTTAAAAAACAGTAAAAAAGTTCCAAAAGGTATAAAATTTGATCACTAAGTATATTTTAATGTGGATATCATGTTGAGCGGTTCAGATCTTTTATTTGAACTTTAATATCAAAGACACAAATGTTGAGGTATGATTGGGGGATGAAACATCGAAATCACAAACACATAATATATTGCTAAGTATTGTGTATGTGTTTTCTAACCTAATATGTTATTAAGGGTTACTTTCGTAAATTAATAACGTGCCTAGGTAATTCGGACTTCTCAATTAGGTTCCTCACCCTAGCTACCTAGACCCATTGAGCGCTTATAGTCTCTCTTCTCCTCAAATATTGGTACTTCATAATTAAGTCCATCATACCAATACCCGATTCGAATTGCGATGTCCTAATTAGGGTTTGGCTTCTCGATTAGGTTCCTCACCAAGTTCCTAACCTTAATTTCTATAGTTCCGACTTAGATTAAATTGGTTACAATCTTAACCTAAACCTAGGGTATTTGCATTCATAATTTGGTACTATTCTATTGATCACAGTCAATTTTGATTCTTTCGAATCCAAAACGGGATACTACAATTCAAGTACTAATTATGTAATTAACACAAATGATTAAATCACAGAAATTAACATCAAATCTCATAAAATAATCATAATAAAAATAAATGACCGAATAAAATAGAATTAAACAAGTTAATGCATTAATCTAAACCCCTAGAGAGAGAACTACTCTCTTATGGAGAAATCCATTACAAAAATTGGCAAAGTAAGAAGAAATGAAATAAAGGAAGTAATTACACCCTTTGACAAATCAAAAACTTCTATCTTGCCAACTTCTTGCTAAGGAAATCATTCTTCTCCTTGCTTGAAAGCTTTCCTTTCTCCATAATATATTGCTAAGTAGATCAACCAAATTAATTAATTTGTTAGGTTAGAGAAATCTTAATAAGTTCCTTCAAATAATGAATGGTTTTAGCAAAAAAAGAAACATCGAAATCACACCAAATATAACAGAAAACAAAATGAACGGTTGTATCACTTTTTCACAGGATGTCGGCCAAACGAAGAGGCATATAACCCACATGTAAGGCGACTCGAAGAGGCACTTGTGTTACTTAGCGAGAAGGCCATTAGAGAATGGCAATGAGCAAGTGAGAAAGTGAATGCGGCCATCACCCATATCATTTGGGAAAAAATCAGCTCAACAAATGAGAATTTAGTTGGTACAGTTGTGGAACCTTTTGAGTTTCGAGAATGAGTGAGAGCTGCTTACCATCATGGTCGAGTGCTGTATCTGTGACGAGGATAATCTGATGAAGAACTCGGAGACGCCTTGTGCATGCGATGCAAGTTTGAGGTTTCATTGTTTTAAATCCTTAAATTTTGTGCATGTTGGAACACATTTCCAATAAAACAAAGTTGGAAATTATATGTAATTCAAATTAATTTATTAAAGTAGATAAACCAAAAGAAGTTTCGTCTAATCATGAAGGGTTACAGTACAATAGAAACATCAATCCATGTCGATACATAAAGATCACACCATATTGAGCAGGATTTATCAGAGCTTCTGCAGCATATAATATATATATATATTTTTTTGAAGTAGTGGATAAGTCAATCGATTTCTATTAAAGTCAGATGATTATGAGTAAGTACTCAAAACAGGTACCTAAACACAACCGGAATTACAAAATTAAGTTCACTTACCTTTTGATATCTAAATTGCCATCTAAACCTGCACAAAAACCTACACATAGAACCTAGAGCAAACTAGACAAAAGTCTATCCAAAGACATCACTTCATCAACATAAGCACCAGAAAACAACCACAATAACCTGTTCAGACAGACATAACTACAAAACCATCAAAGTTGACTCATCCAATTCTCTTCCATTTAGTAGTTTTAAATGTAATTAATTATTGGGCAAATGTATATGAAATTACGTATGAAGATATCATCACTTTGGAAATTCCCTTGAATTAAAGGTCTTATTTTAATAAATCTGCATGCAATAAATAGATAACTTGATAAAACAATTGATGAACTAAATCTAAATACGAGTATAAAGCTTAATCAGTCTCGTTAAAAAGCATAGAATGCACATTCAAACGTTCAGTTTTAGATGTAATGATTTAATATAATCTGTAATGCAGTTATTATAATAAACACAAAACATGTATTCTAACGTTCCACTTTGCAGAAATTTGTTGTTTGAATACAAAATGGGTGACTTATAAACGGGGTACAAAATGCGAGAGAGCGAGAGAGAGGAAAAGGGAGCAATGTTGAAGAGTGGTTTTTCCTGCATTAGTTATATACCTCAATTTCTTCAGCTTTTCTCACTTTAGCTTTGGCTTCTTTTTGCAAAATATTCAACCATTTCATTAAATAATGGTGCCTTTAGTTGCTAAATAAATTGATTGTTGGTGAAACTCCCATATATAGATTTGCTGTTTTAATCTTCATTTTCTTTTTCCCCCATAACTGCTGAAATTATCCCTTGTTAATTATATATTGTAGGAACTTGTGAGGAGCAGCTCGATCCGTTTAGGGGCACGACAGAGGGCACCAAAGTTGAAGAGGAGGATCTGATAAAGAACTTGGGGACACCTTGATGATGCATCAAAGTTTCAAGGTATCATATATATATTTTTAAATCCTTGAATTTCCAACAGTTTTATACTGGATGAAAAATACCTTTGTTTTCGATAAGTAATTCAACAGCCTACGGGAGTACCAACTGGTACCAAATGATACCTCATGCTAGCTGGATACCTCACTTGAGTGGTACAGTAAATGTCCTTGTACATTGATGGAGAAAGAGAAGGGTAAACTAGAGAGAAGGAGAATGCAAGACTGTTTAAAAGAAGGGGAACAAGGAGGGGTAAGAGAGGTGGACCGAGAAGCACCAGTAGAAAGACAGTGATGAAACATTAGACATGAAGATGAAGAGTCTCTTTTCTTTTAGGTTCAATCATGGAACAAATTTAATGGACACCTCCATTTATTAGAAGGGTATATGTGTCAAACATGCCACTGCCTTCATGCTTCATCTCATCTCCCATAGTGTTTTTTTTTCTTACAAAAAACCCCTTCATTTCTCATAATTTTCCACCAGTATTAAAGAGATCAAGGAAATATTTTGGTTAGATTTACCAGATTCTTGACCTCGGTTTATAGAATTCATGAAATGTAGAATAGTGAAGAAAAATACACTAAAATTGGAACTGTTCTTGATACTGGTATCATGAAATATTTTGGTTTTGGATTCGTTTAAATTATAATGTTATCTATCATCTAACTTGTTCAAATCAACAGTTAATTCTCCCAGGAATCTTCTTAACCTACTGCATACCAAATGATACTGGTATCTACCGTCTCAACTAAATCGTTTTTTTTTTTTCTGGACTTGATATTGAAGAAGAAAAATCAACAGTTAGATACTACAGGCTTCAATTAACTCATTAGATATTACAAAACTCAGAAATTGGACGAGGCAATTACCGGGAGAGAGAAAACAGACAGCGGAGGAGAGACGGAGGGAGAGGAGTGAGGCCGAGCAGAGACGACGGAGAGGCGAGTGCCGCCGCATCGGTATGTTCAGAGTTTTCAAAGCGTACTGCACCGGATCAACAACCTGAAATAGGAACGAAACATAATCGGATGGCAGGAAACACTGCGACATGGCTTTCAAGTTGGCTACTTACAGTATAGAGCAGGACATGACGGAGGGGCGACGCGGAGAGAGAAACGACGGAGCACGGTGTGGAGCTTGTGCGTACGGCGGTCAGAGGGTGAGAAAGATGGGGGCAACTACGATCTGGCCGCGTTGATCTCCTCTGCCATCTGCGAGAGAGAATTTTTGATTTCTTCAGATTCAGAAGGATCCCATTTTTTAGATTTCATCATCATCGGAGGAGGAGACCGATTAGATAAATTAAGAAAGAGAAGAGATTGGAAAGTTTTTAATAAAATTGTTTGGAATCAGACCGACCGTTAAAAAGCAGTTGAAGCTTATTCAAAACATTATCCATAACATTCATGGATTTTCGGAGGACTCAACAACGGGGCACAATACCTTTTCTCTTACTAATAATATTATCATTACTATTACTACCACCAGAGTGTTTGCTAATTTATTCTTCCTGATGTGCTGATGTATAATTTTAACACGCAAAACAAAGCATAGTTGTATGATGAGTGTTCACATGTTTCTATTTTTGATATTTTATTGTGCGTTTATTTTTAAAATTAAATAATTAATAATTTAAAATTTAAATAAATATCAAAATAAAACCATTAATTCGATATGATTTATATTGAGTAGAACTAGGGTACTGTTCCTAAGTTCACCATGCATGCTAAGATGCATTAATTTGGATCACTGGCACTTTGCTCTTGGCCAAGCATGTATCAGATGGTGTCCACTCAAAAATGGCCTATTTGACTTCCTCTTTAACATTCCTTTAAAAGTAAATGTTCCTGGAGGAGCTGAGCTCCCTAAAATGACTAACCCTAGTTCTGGCCAATCAGAAGAAAACCCCTGGCAGGTGACTCAAGAACTAAGAACCTAAATAATCGTGCTGACTAGACCTTTGATGATGGTATGGAAAACCTCAGTGGAATTGAAGAACTTGAGAGAGAGAGAGGGAGCGAGAGAGAGCGGCATCTACAACCCTAGACCCAGGCATTGCTGCAAAGAGGAGAAACTGTCAGATGGAGGATCGAGGTCTGAGGTTAGTCTGGAAAATAGGCCCACAGCTCAGAATAATAAAAAGGTATTGAGATTCGAAGCAGATACACACAAGAGAAAAGGCTAGGGTTGGCCATGGGGCCAACTGAGGTTGGCATGCAGGAGTACAGGGTAGGGAGCGGCGGAGGAGGGAGAGTCGGGAGACCTATGAGGAAACTGGATAGGGGGTTAGGTTTTATAGTTTAGGGGCCGTGGAGAGAGGAAAAACAAACATCAATAATAAACTCGTACATGATGGATTGATGGTGAAGTTTTTTGAAAGGTACTGAGTTGACCAACACGTTACATTTTTTTTTTTTTTTTTTTTTTTTGAAAAAAGGCAATATGCCCATTTCATTTGCATGAAATCATTAGTTTTAATTACAAGTATTCATGGTCACATATCATGCAACTACACAGATATGCCCAATTGCAAAACAGAACAAAATATAAAAGCTCTACGCTTAATGTTCCACCAAAACACTTTAATTGCAAACTTATTCCCTAAAACTAAGTCGCTGAAAGGGCTAAGGTAGGTACTAGATCCAACCACGGGATCGAAACAAAAGGTATGTTGCCTTATCTTTTATGCAGCTGGAAATCCAGCATCCCCACCATCTGTCAGCAGCAAAATTGGCTGAGCTGTGGCTCCACCTGGGACACCTGCTGCACCTTGATATGGTACCACCTCGTTGTCATCTGGGTTCCAAACACGCAATGGAATGGCATGGATATCTTCAGGGAGCCGTGCTGCAGCTGCCTCCTTGATTCTCTTAGCCATGTTACCTAACCAATATTCAACGACATAAATTATTAGCAAAATGATATTTCGAATTGATTTGATTGCAACAGTAGTGAAGCATAGTTCATTTCGGTGTTTCCATAGCGTCCAACAGTAAGCACTAAAAACTACCAAAAATCCTTGTTGCTGGGTATAAGAAAGTGTATTTGAAAAAAGAAAAATATCAAAACATGTGGTCCATTCTAAGAAGAAGTTTTGACTCTGTCCAAGCCAGAACCAAATGTGTTGTGCCTGTGGACAATAGAGAAAAAGGTGATTAGTAGTTTCATGTAAGGGGCAAAATTGGCATTGCATATTATCATTCCATCCTCTCCTACTTAAGTTAGATCCAACACGTTACATACAAAAGCAATCACCACACGATGCTGATGCCACCATTAGGTTTTTAATCAAGTCCGTTGGTTTCTGGATATAAGAGTAGCCCTAGAATATATAAAGACAATCCTAACTCATTTGTAGGTCTCCGCCCACCAAAACAAAACATAAATTCTCTCCCGCTTTTTCAGGCAAGAATCTATGATTGTTCTTCATAAATTACTTTCCTTTTAATTGTCGCTACTCTCTTAACTTTCCTTTTAATTGTTGCTACTCTCTTAACTTTCCTTTTCCCAATATTTCAGATAAAAATGGTAATAGATGATGCTGATGCCACCATCACCCGGGCTACTACTCCGACAAAGTATGATCATTTAATTTTATGATTGTTCTATTATTTAATAAACTAATCCGTCTTTAGTATGTGTCTGTTGAATTATAAGATTACTGTTTAATAACAAAGTTAGGTTTAATTTGAATACAACTCCTTCAATTCTATAGTGAACAGAATTTGAGGCTGATCAAAGAGGGATTTTGAATGGGCAAACGTTGGTTAATCTTGGTGTACAACCTATGGATTTAAAAGGTCTTTAAATCTAGTTTTAAATGGTGAAAGTTTCTAGTTTTAAAGGAGGTCTAGCATCAGATTTCATATATGATGGGTTTAAACCTGAGGTTTAAGCCTATTATCATATTCTCCTCTCCACCATAAAAAGGGTTGTATTCACTATTTTTTAAAGTCTCATAAGAGAAAATTTATCTAATAAAATTGGATTTGTTAATGTTATATTTAATTCAAATGGTACACCCATGTATTTTTCTTCTAGAGGGGATCATGTAGTTGACAATATAGATGAGCAGCAGGATTCATCAGAGCAGATGCAGACCAATGGAATAACACTGGCCAACATGTTCCATCAGTTCAGCAGTTATTTGTTTGGAATAATAATGGTTGTGACGGTTATGTTGGCCAACATGTTCAATCAGTTCAGCAGTTATTTGTCAGCGTGGATAGTGCTGCACAGTGATAGATGCATTTCCAGTAAGTGCATATACCTTAAATTTGTAGAGTACTTCCGGTACCAAGACTTAAGGGGAGCCTGGCTCTAATAAACTGGTGTTTGTGTCCATGCGAAGCTATCCCGTGAGCTTAATTGTATTTTCATGGGTTGGTTGTCTGGACAAGGTAGTGCCACGTACTGGACTATATTTTCCTGAAAACCTAAATCCATCGGCCTGCTATCACAATGTACCATCAGCATTTTTTTTAATAAAGAAGGAAATGAATATAACTTCTTCTTAAATACTAAAAATAATAAGTTGTACTAAATAGAATATTGTTTTCATAATACATTATCTGTTTCGGGCTCCAGACTAAATAGTAAATATATGTTTTTTGTTGGGAAAGCCCTGGACAAGACGGCTAGGGTTGTGGACAAGCTGGTGTTGGTGTGGGGGAAGGCTGTGGTGCTGAGTGGGTTTGTGGTCACCATAGAAATGAAAGATTTTGGGTTCATTGCCCTGATATGCCTGTTCATATTCATGCGAATCAGCTACCGCAGCCACATGCCTGAAGAGTCTATGGCGATGCATCTCATCTCTGCCATGACTTGTGTTGCTTCTGTTGTTTTCTCCACGATTCGGCTAGTGTCACAACATTTTGGAGAAACAGAAGAGGCATACAAGGCGACTCGGAACCTAGCTCTGAATGCCTTTTATGTCATGTCACTCTCACACGCACTGGTGAACATTGTTTACCATGCTCTTTATGTCGGACTGCATGTATTGAACACACAATTTTCCTAATAACTATTCGGTAAGGGCATTTGATATTGTTATTAACACCTTCATTTGATCATAAGCCCATTTGAGCCCAATATAATTTGAAGGGCATTTGATGTTGTTATTTTTGGAAAGACCGTTCGTTCTGTTTTCTTTTAGGACTAATTGTTGTTATTTTTTTCAGAGAATAATTGGTGTTATTTTAATGAAGAACTACATTTTGCGATAATTTGTTGATTTTATATTTTATTATTAATAATAATATTTATCTATAATTTATATATATATGTGTATATATATATATGATATTATTAACGCCCGAGGGACCGTTGTACTATGGTGATCAATGCAAGATCAGATTTTAAATGTTCTAGACTTCTTTTAAGAAATATAAATTTGTAACTTTACAATTCAAATTTCGGCATCTACAACCCTAGACCTAGGCATTGCTGCAAATAGGCCCACAGCTCAGAATAATAAAAGATGGATACAAAAGAAAGTGAGGAAGAAAGAAAGTTACCATAACTCATAGATGATCATTCAAGAGATTCGATGCAGACACACACACAAGAGAAAAAGCAAGGGTCGGCCATGGGGCCAGCTGGGGTTGGCAAGCAGGAGTGGAGAGTAGGGAGTGGTGAAGGAGAGGGAGAGTCAGGAGACCAATGAGTAAACTGGATAGAGTTATATTGAGTAGAACTTGGGTGTTCCTACGTTCACCACGCATGCTAAGATTTACTTGTACTTGTAGGACATTACTTTAAAAGTAAATGTTCCTGGAGGAGCTGAGATCCCTACATTGACTAACCCACTCATCTTTTACATGTTTTGCCCAATCAGAAGAAAACCCATGGCAGGAGACTGAAGAACTAATAAGAGCCTAAATAATTGTGCTGAATAGACCTTTGATAATACTACCGAAAACCTCAGTGGATTGGAGGCACTTGAGAGAGAAAGAGAGAGAGAGAGAGAGAGTGGCATCTACAACCCTAGACCCGGGCATTACTGCAAAGAGGAGAAACTGTCAGATGGAGGATCAAGGTATGAGGTTAGTCTGGAAAATAGGCCCACAGCTCAGAATAATAAAACATGCATATAAAAGAAAGTGAGGAAGAAAGAAAGTTACCATAACTCAGATGATCATTCAAGAGAATCAAAGCACACACAGACACAAGAAAAAAAGCTAGGGTCGGCCATGGGGCCAGCTGGGGTTGGCAAGCAGGAGCCAAGAGTAGGGAGTGGTGAAGGAGGGAGAGTCGGGAGACCTATGAAGAAATCAGATAGGGGTTTTGGGATTATGGTTTAGGGGCGGTGGGGAGAAAGAGGAGAAGCAAACATCAATGGTAAACCACCGTTCTTGTTTCTTTTAGGACTAATTGTTGTTATTTTTTCAGGGAATAATTGTTGTTATTTTAATGAACTACATTTTGTGATAATTTGTTGATTTTATATTTTATTTATATATTTATTATTATTAATAATAATATTTAGCTATAATTTTTATATATATGTGTGTGTGTATATATATATATGATATTATTAACGAGTATGGCTAATATAACATCAATGTCATTTCGGTCTATATAACACCAACTTCAAAACCTATCAAATCGAGTTCAAATGGTGAATCCAAATCGTTCAAACAAATTTACTTTATGAGTGATGCCTTTACATGCAAACTTTTTATATTTTCGAGTATCAAATCAAGCAGCAAAAAAATTGAAAATGGAATGTATTAAAATTAACTTTAAAACTCAAACATTTGACCACTTGACTTAATACCAAATAAACTCAAAAACTTATAAATTTTATATGTAAACGCACAACTAATGAAGTAGATCGGTTTGAATGGTTTGGATTCACCATTTGAACTCGATTTAATAGGTTTTGGAGTTGGTATTATATAGACTGAAATGACACTAATGTTATATTAGCTGTACTCATTAATGCCCAAGGGACTGTTGTACTATGGTGATCAATGAAAGATCAGATTTTAAATGTTATAGACTTCTTTTAAGAAATATAAATTTGTAACTTTACAATTCAAAATTTCGGCCCAGTATTGTATTTTTTGGACAGAATCTTCAGAATCTTCAAATGGGCTTCAAATATGGACTCTAAATTCTCCCGAAATAATTGAACTTGTAAAAGTTGTAAATGATTACTTGCTGAGAAGTCTATTTGGGAATGGAAGGTGAGAAAGTCAATGCCGAGTATACATGCTAATTGTTTATTGGTTCTTAGAAGCACCTGCTATGTATGAAATTATGATTTGCTTGTAGTTAATTCTTAAATGTTAATTGTTCAAACGGACAAATTAAACTGAAGCAGGAACAAGGAACAACCATCTATTCTTTTTCTCCGGCTGTAATTTAAAGAAGCAAAATTGAAGATGACACATGAATTTTAGCCTTTATTAGAAAATTTCAGGATTTAAAAATATGAAACCTTTAAATTTCCATTGCATGCACAAGGTGTCTCCATATCCTCCTCCTTACAATACAGTACTCAGCGCTTCCGATAAGCAGCTCCAACTCGTCCCCAGAAGATTCCACCACTGGACCAACCAATCTCTCTTTTCCTCGAGCTGACTTGTTGGCATCCATTCTCGCTGCAAACATGTGATTTGAGTGCTTCAATATGAATATTGTTCTTACAATTAGCATAGGGATAATTTCAGCAATTATGAAGAAAAAACTGAAGAAAAACAACAAATCAATTTCAAAGATTTCTACTCCAATTGACAACAAGTGTAAATAAAAAGTGAGGATGGTGAACCATTAAAAAACAAATCAATTTCAAAGGTTAGTCGGAAAATTATAATGTCATATGTGGCTATTCCGATACTGATTGGGCCAGAAGTTTTGATAGAAAATCCACTATTAGTTTTTCACATTTGTAGACAAAAACTTAGTCATATGGAAAAACAAGCAACAAAATATTACGGCATGATCTAGTGTGTAGGTGGAATATCGTGTCATTCCATCAACCGCAAGTGAATTAATTTGGGTCAAGCAAACTACTCAATGATATTGGTATTCCTTGTGATCAACCAATGAAGATGTATTGCGATAACAACTCCGCATGACACATCACATCGAATCCGGTATTCCATGAGCGAACCAAACATATAGAAGTGAATTTCCACTTCATTAGAGAAAAAGTTCAAGCAAAGGAAACGTAAACTCCATACGTTAAAAGTGAACATGAACTATCAGATATCTTCACCAAAAGCTTGGACCCGAGTCCATTTGAGAAACTATAAGCAAGCTAGGATTGTATGATATATATATTCCTTGCTTTAGATCTGCGAGTATTGAAAAAAATAAGGATATTGAAGGGATTTGATCTCAATCGTTCAATCAAGCAGCTAGAATTAGACAATTAAGACAATATCTATTTTAGGCAATAATTCCAACGGTACACTTTCATAAGTACAAAAAGCAGAAATAGAACAAACGGCAACTTAGATATCTTGTAAGATATATATAGCAATAAGAACTTGTAACAAACGAATCAATGAAATATACAAACATTTCACTTCACTGTTTTATTCCGTGAAACTCAACGGATTTTGCAAAACCTCTAACACTAATTATATGACAATGACTACATTAGTACTTAACTTCAAAACACTGTCATTGACAACGCTTATACTATTTAATGGACATTTCGACATGATGAATCTTACATATATCAGAAGTCAAAACACATTGAGATAGATTTTATTATCTTTTTAAAATTCTACATAAAAATAAGTACTAAATCTTACATGTTTTTTACTTTTATATTTTGGCTGGAGTTTACGTGCGTATCGCACAGACAAAAAAAGAAAAAAGAACAAAAAAAAAAAAGGAATGGAAAAAAAAAAAGGCAAATATCAAATCTGAAAAGAACAACACTCAAAGAAATTTCTCTCAGATTCTGAAGTTGCACCAAAGCAGCATGATGAGTCCTTGCTTGAACCAACCTTTTTTAACCAACGTGGTACTAGCAATTACACTAGGAATCAAAAACCAGTATGATGCCCCCAAAGTCTTCTCCAAAGACAAATCAAGCAAGCAACCAGCACAAGGAAATATAAATCACCAAGTAGTTAAGTGACCAACTTTAAATAAACGGACCAAGCAAGTAGCTAAGAGCAAAAATGCAGAAATCAACTTAGGCACGACTATTCGAGCAAAGGAAGCTTCAAAGACATATACTGGAGGGCAACCGTCTTGTGAATATATATACTAGTTAACTTGAGGAAAGAGTAAAGAGAAAGTGCAACCATTTTAATTATGGCTTGCTTAATTTATTTTGTTCTTGTTTGCTTATTTTGATTTCCCAAGTGAAACAAGGATTCTGATATTTATCTTTGTTGTTAATTTTCTTTAAGTGAAAAGTAAAATCCATCCTGGAGTCAGAATCAAGTTTTTGTTTTGTGTAAATTTTCATGACTGATTATTTCAATAAGATGTCTCAATAATGAAAACGGCTACTTTTTAATTAATTATTTCATTTCAAATTGGAGGTTCGAGTTTCCATTTGAAAAAATGAAAAGGAACTATAATAAGGGAATAAAAGACAAGCTTAATAAATCAATCCAGTCCGTATGATTGTAGGTTACCGTGGGCTAGCTAGCTACATGCATGCTTACTAAAATAAAACAAGTGATAAAGAAAATGGAAATTTCAAAATAATAACATATAATAGATTGGGGAAAGTGAAGATGGAATAAAAAGGAAAACAAATGGAAATAAGAGAAAGAGAAACAGACCACGTTTGAGATCAAATTGGTTGGAGAAGTTTGGAGCTGAAATTGGCGTGAAAAGAATGGCTACGGGTAGTTTCTTTTTAATTTGTATTGTACGAGCCAACGCGTCACGTCAAGAAACATTGGTGACAAAATAATAGTGTGGACTTTGTAGAAAACGTCAAGACTTAGTGGGAAGGGAAATTTACTAATATAAATTATTGTAAAATCTAATAAAAAGCCTGGCTGGAATTTTTTGTGAAATAAATTGAATGCAAAAAAAAAGGACTTAGATTTTTTAAACAGAAAGATTAGCTGGAATTTTTTCTGAAACAAAAAGAGTGGCTCTAACATAATAAATTAAACACATTGAAGACAAAAATAATATTGCCTCCAAAGTTTGAAGGTTGAATATATATTTTTTTTTCAGATCAATATATGTCATCATATATTCCAACTAGGGGTGTTCATTCGATCAGTTCGGTTGAAATTGAACTGAACTAGGCAAACCAAAGTTGTAATTCGGTTTAAAAAATATAACCAAATTGAACCGATTTAGTATTGCAATTGAACCGAACCAAAGTTTAATTTCGGTTTGTTCAGTTCAAACCAAAATATATTAATTTTTATTTATTTAAAGCAATTGATTTCTAATAAACTCAAGTATATCAAGAAATAAACCATAGTGTAAAAAATAATCTGGGATATTAAGAAATAAACCAAAGTATTTAAAATAATTAATTAAAAAATAAACCAAGTCAGTTCGAACCAAATTCATAATATATAAAAGTTTGATCGGTTCAGTTATTTCATTTTTCAAAATTTCCAAACTGAACCTAACTGAAATTATAATTCGGTTTCAAAAAGCAAACCAAACTGAATCATTAAACCAAAAATACCGAACCGTTTGGTCCAAACTAATTTGGTTTGGTTCAAAACCGACTAAACCGAACCCAATGAACACCCCTAATTCCAACCATTCTTTATATTTACCTATATAATTTAATAATAGTTTTATTAATAAAAATTTTATCTAGGGGGGTTCCTCATCTAGCTAGGGAGTTTCCCCTCTTCTAAAAATAGAGTGAGATCTAAATGACATCAGCTTGAAAATCTATATTTTCAAAGTTTCACCAGTATTAATTACACAAATGCGTGTTCCAAGTCATTCAGTCGTTGGAAATTAGCAATCACTGTGGACCCCCGCTGTCGTTACCTAAGGCCGACTATAAATAAACAATTCAGGAATGATAAAAGTTCTTCTTTCTTTTTTTCTTTTTTTTCTTTTTTGTCTATCAGATAAGACATTAGCAACGACCATTTCAAATAAACAATTTTACATAAGACAATAGCCATCGAATTTGACCGATCCAACAAACATGCGAGGACAATCATGTTTGTCAAGAAATTAATGTATTGAAACAAATTTAACAATAATTGGTGTCCAATACGACATCATTACATGATTGAAGATATTTATTAAACTTAATGTTTATGTTAGAAGGCTCATCATCATCATGCAATGTCTCCAATTCTATTTGTGACAAATTACAAGCAAACTCAATCCCATCATCTATTTGCACGAAGTATATTCAATATTTTGTTAGAAACATCTAAACAAAATATCTTATAATGTTAGTTGTAGAAAAATCTTGAGATAGGTAGAAATAGCTCAACCCTAGATATTTTCTTGACCTTCTTAAGTATAAATAGGCTAGTGTAGTACCAAGTTGGCATCAAACAAATGAAGTCATTTCTCTTCTTGCTAAGTGTAATAGTGGTTTAGAGGTAGAGCTGACAAAAAAGGTTGTATCTTGTGGATCGCTCGGGATCAGTCCATGGTCCGTTTGGTGACAACTTGATTGTTACTAGTCTGAGCTCTTAACGAGCTAGTTCGTTAGTGGCACAATTCGGAATTAGTGAGTTTGAGCGATCCTGATATTGATATTGATATTGATATAACATATAGAACATAATTCTCTATTCCATTTGATCTTGATATTGATATTGATATAACATATAGAACACATTTAGATGTAACTGTTTTTCATTTTTGCAGATTTTTATAAGTAACAAATTTTGAGAAATAATCAAACTTAAATAAAATTCACGAAAGCATCATTTGATAACATTGCAAAGGACAATAAAACAAATATATGAATTTTCGTACAACATATTTGATTTTCTCGCCTCTTAATTCATACTTTAAAGGATCCGGCTCAGTCCGAGATAGATTAATTTCATGGCTCGCTTGTTTTACCAACGAGTGAGTTATGAGAGATCCAACATTTAGATCCGAGCTAAAAAAGTGAGTCGTGGCTAGCTTGTTTAGGCAACGAGCGAGCTGAGTCAGCTCGTGAAACCTCATAGGTCAAAAGTCCAAATGTATTAGATAATGTATTATAAATAAACTACCATAAATTAAGTTTATAACTAAATTCACACATACCAATATACTAAATCTCCAAATTCATACAAACATAGCTCACAAAATAAATTAATGCATAATAAATTCACACAAATCTTATTCATTTTAATGTATTCATTTTTAGACGTTCTTTGACCGCCTGACTTTATACTAAATTTATTCGAAAGTTTAAAAATTTAACATATAGATGCATCACTCGTAAGATAGATGGGTTTCAACAGTTCTGATTTATCCTTTGAAGCCGGTCCAATGAATTTAGACTTAAGTTAACAAAAATACTTAGTGAACTTTAGAACACCCAGTTCTACTCTAATCTTATTCATATTCCGTTGACGCATCATTTATAAGCTGTCAATTAAACTATCTGAAAATCAAAATTTCCACATAACCATACCATGTGATCCTGATCCTTTTGCTAGGCAAAATACGGACAACAAATATATAGAGAAGAACTAGCAAAATACGGACAACAAATATATAGAGTAGAACTAGGGTGTTCTTAAGTCCATCAAGCTCTTTGGTGAATTTAAATATAAAACTTATCAAATTGGCTTCAAATTATGAATCCAAACTATTGAGACCTGCTTATCTTACGAGTGATACATCTATATGTGAAAACTTTAAACATTCAAATTAATTTATTATAAAGTCAAGCAGTCAAAATTAGAAACTTAATAAATACCTACTAACAATTACATTGATAAAAAAATATATTTACGTCACATCAATTGAACCTCTATTCTAATATACACTTTCATATATACTAGATCTACCTTTTTATCCTGTATAGTTACTCTTAAAACCTAAAATAAATCACCCTATATTCTCCTATTTTTCTATAGAGTTATTGTCTCTATTTTCTCTATTCTCCTATTCTACATCTATCCACCAAATATATCGTGGTCCCATGGAGTATTGGCGCCACATCGGACAATTGATCATTGTTCTCAGAAAGAGAACACTATTGGAAAAAATAGAATCAATATCGGTTATATACAGATATCAGTATCGATTCACAACCGATCCTGATGAGGGCGACACAGATACCAAACAAATATGTATCGGTTGTTACAACCGATACTAATAGTTACTATCTGCATTGGTTGTAATTCACAACCGACACAGATCTAAATTGTCAATTAGATTTTTTAAAATTCAGGAAAAAAATATCAGCATCGGTCGTACTGTACAACCGATACAGATGTATATATTTCAAATTAGATTTTTTAAATTCAGAAAATAACTATCCATATCGGTTCTTACGTAAGAACCGATACTGATTTGTGTTTAAATTCAGAAAATTACTATCAGCATCGGTTTTTACGTAAGAACCGATGCTGATACTCTATTGAATTTTTAAAAAATATTTTTTATTAAATGGCCAGCTTCCATATTTATTTAGCTGGCCGAAATTTCAAATTATCACAAATCCTAAATTATCAATAAAACACATCCTAAATTAATTTTCAATAAAACACATCCTAAATTAATTATCAATAAAACACATCCTAAATTAATTATATATCATACATATCCTAACTTATTACAAAAAATTCATGTTCCTAACTTCCTCTCGTCTTAATTTCTTTCAGCAAGACTTTGGCCCACATTTGGCGAAAGTCGGCCAAGCGTTGTAACGTATATTTAGCGGGAATATCCTGCATTTTTAGAATTTGTGAAGAGCATATATATACTATTAAATTGTGTATTTTATTATATTTGAAGCAACAATTCTTATTTTTGAAAAAATTTTAAATGCATATATACCTTCAATTGCGGAAAAACATCGAGACAGTGGTTTATTATGTCTTGCATGAGCAACATGGTATAATATGCACATTCCCAGCCGGCTGGTTGTTGTGGGCACTATATAACAAGTTTCAAAAAAATAAAATGTTTGTATTACGAGCATACAAATGGCTTATATGTATATTCATTATAATTATATCGCAATAGGAACTATTACCTTGCAATCGTTATGAACTGTTAAAGAAGCACCCATTTCCTTTATGAAGACACTGTTGAAATATGAAAACATTGAACAATCAGTACTTACGAGACATTTTTGAAATTATAATATAATAATAAAATCATTTGTATTCTAAAATAACGTAAAATTTAGGAAAAACACTTACTCCTCGATAGCAGCACTGATCATCAGCATTCTTTTACCTTTCTTATCGGAATCGTACACGTACAATGCACGTTCTCTTGACATAAGCACGACCAATATCCAATGATTTCTGCATGTTAGGTTTGTAGCATGCCATATTATTCAATTTATATGAATTGAAAGAAATATAATAAAATTAGAATATATATATATATAACACTAACATCTGATGGTATGGTATGAAGATTAATCTCTTCTCCCGATTTTCTCGGAGTGCTTTCCCTATGTATTGAAGAACACGTCCTCGGTCATCATTCAACAGGGTCGCATTCGTTTGACTGGGGTCCATGAAACCAACCTGCTCATCGGGATATTCCTCCTTGAGGTATTTGTGCCAATACCTACAAAATAAAGACACAAAGGTGATCTCAATTTTGTGAAATTTGAACTACAAGTACTAAAATTCTGCAATTATTACAAATATTAACTCACAGCATCCAGATCTGAACAACTGGTACAGTGAGCCACTCCCGTGGAGTAAGCAAGGCTGCATAATCATCTGCATAGACGCGTATGGAGTCATCTAAACATAAAAGATCAGCTGGGGAATCGATTGCGATTGGGCTGCCATCTAGCTCCAAAAACCGATCATGAATATGTTTGAATGTCTATCCCAGCTTGTCAAAATTGATACCATCAAATGCCTTGCAGTGACTCGTTGCTTTCGGACCTCCAGGAATAATCATTTCTTTGCCTGGTTCCTGCAAAATTTCATAATAAATTGAAGTAAAATCCAAAATCATCTATAACTCTATCACATAGATACTAATTCGGAAGTATAAGAACTTGTAATAATTATATACCTCATCTGAACCTATCACTATCATGGACATCGGCCATGCAGTGAAACTGCCGAGGGCATCCTTTAGGATTTCTTGCTCGCTATTTGGTACAGGTAATGGGTGATATATGAAGTCTGCATCTTTAATACCATCCACCATCACTCTTGCATGGTTAAGCGGCATCGATTTGCCGTGAATTATTCCACCGGGTGCAACTGGAACATGAATTGTCCCCACGGCTACTGTAACAGTGTTCCCATTGACAGCTGCCTGGAGTTTGCAGCTTATTTCTGCCTCCTGTTCAGATATATGTATTTACTCGAATAAACTAAAACGTATGAACAGTACAACATGTAATGGAAAATAAATGGTGAAATTTGAATATTATTGAATTTGAATTTGTATTACCTCATTATACCCAGAAAGATCTGCAATTGGTTTGACTGACTGGCTGATGCTCTGAAGGACTGTTGGGGTAAACGTCTGAACTTGTTGGCCCATTGACTGCTGAACCAAAAGTGCAAGTTGAGACTTCATTTCTTCCCTCATTTTTGCTTCGGAACTCGAGGGAGCGCGTCTCCTCCTTATTGAGCTCTTCTCGTATGTTTTTCTGATAAGAACCAAACCTCCCACTCCTCTCACCCTTCCAGGATGTTCCGGATTTGACAGAGATTTTTCGAGAACATCGTCGTATCGTTCGACGGCCAACAAGCCTTGTTTCAGAGCCGCCTCTTGTTCTCCCTGGAATGACAACATGTTATAAACTAATAAATAAAAGTAGAGGTTTCAATGAATGACAATATCTAAAATTCTTACAATTTTCTCGATGACCAGTACGTATGTTTCTGGATAAAAGCGTTCCTTGGTCTCCATATCGAGCTTTTGTCTTCCTAGTCTCCAGGTGACGTGCCTATGCTCAATCGACATATCAAGGACCTCTTCTGGTTTCAATGCACTTGTTGAGCCTTGGGAAGACGGATCACTAGATGCTTTCTCGTCTGCAATCGTCTGCATAGCATCTGTAAGTCTACTCCAAAATCCCTCGCCCATGTAACCTCTAGATCCTAAGAAATGCGGATACTCGTTTTTGGCCTGATTCTCCTTTCCAACCTTGCTAGCAGTCTACAATTAATATGTCACGACAATCATTGTAGGCCTTAATTATAAGAGAATTTGAATTCTTACTTAGAGATAAGGTAGGTGATCCGCAGAAATAAACATACCTCAAACTCCTTCGTCTCTCGATACTTGACAAATACCTCCCAGTCTTTTTCTTCCATATTTTGCTTGGCAAAATCGAGCGTCTCACCCACGCGCCACAATTTAGTCATCTCGGATCGCCACCTCCGGTGACAAGTAGCCATCTTCTGATAATAATAGTTCCTCACTTTTTCGTCATCTTTTATACCCCATCTCAGCTGCCAAACAAATAGAAATCAAAATTTAGAGTTAGTTAATATCAAATGAAAGCTTGTGAACTTTGTACTACGTTATTTACCTTTAGTGTTTCCCATATTTTCAGCTTGTTCTCTTCTGGAACATCTTTCCACAATACGAAACTTATAGGAATATTCCTTCTCACGAATATACCGAATTCCGTTAGAAAAGACGTTGTATCCGTAGTAACAACCGCCCTGTGAAACTTGTCAAGTTCCACCTCTTTCCCTTTCTCGTTAAACTTCTCCTTGATTGCATTAGGCCCTCTTCCTCGTTTCTTAGCCGAGGCTGTCTGACTATTGCTTTCCATATCTGAATTTGCAAGTCCAAATAAATTCAAAGTCCAAATAAATCCAAACTAACTTCAAACCAATTCAAATTAAACCAACAAATAAATCCAAACCAATTATTTTGGTTTGGTAACTAAACCAATTATTAACCCAAATTCTAATGTACCAACAACAATTTCCAAATGTCTAACAATTATTTTGGTTCTTAAGCTAGGTACCAACAATTATTCTAATGTACCAACAATTACTAATGTACCAACAATTCTAATGTACCAACAACATTTATTTGGTTCTTAAGTTAGGTACCAACAACAACCGAAATTCTAATGTACCAACAACAAGAATTAGCAACAACAATTTTCTAAATTCAATTGGTACCCGAATTATTTCTCAAATTGGTACCTCTTAAATTGGTACCCTAATCTATCAAATTTCTAACAAATAAGCAATGCCTTGGTACCAAGTATTTCTAAACAAAATCAACAATGCCTTGGTACAATTCCTAATAAACAATTTGTAATAAGCAATGCCTGGCTCAACTTCTAATAAGCAATTTGTAAACCAATTATTTCTCAACAATTTCTAATAAAAAATTTCTGAACAATTCTTAATATCTAAACAATATCACAATTTGTATATGAACCCCTAAACTTTTAAAATTTCGCAAAATGCACCCTGTTAGTTCAAAGTCTGGTATAACACTCAAAATCACACTTCTAAAATTTTGCATAATGGTCCCTGTTAGTTCAAAGTTTGGTATACACACAAAATCAGCACATTCATACCCTAATAAATCGAATTTTGAGAAGAAGACTAACCCGAGATTGAGAGGGAGAGACGGAGCCGAAAGTAGGCGGAGCACCGGCTAGGTCACGGAGGAGGAGAGGGAACACTATCAACAGCATGGAGAGGGAGCGCGGCAAGGCGGAGCACGGCTAGGTCACGGCGGCTTGGAGAGGGTTTTGAGGTTTTGAGTGTTTATGGGTGTTGAGTGTTTTGAAAACTTAGAAGAAATTTAGAAATATAGAGGCGCCGGTTGGAGAGGGAAGCCTATCAGCATCGGTTCCTAGCTTAAGAACCAATGCTGATAGTTATCTCTATCAGTTCTTAAGCTAGGAACCGATGCTGATAGTGCTATTTATTTAAAATAATGCGGATTACTATCAGCATCGGTTCTTAAGCTAGGAATCGATGCTGATAGTGCTATTTATTTAAAATTGTGTTATTTTATATTTTTGTATAAAAAAAACATGTTTATGTGTTATTTTATATTTTTGTATTTAAAATTTAAAAAAAGGATTTTTATGTGTTATTTTATATTTTTGAATGTGTATGTTATTTTAAAATATAAAAAAAACATGTTTATGTGTTATTTTATATTTTTGTATTTTAAAATTTTAAAAAAATGATATTTATGTGTTATTTTATATTTTTGAATGTGTATGTTATTTTAAAATATAAAAAAAGCATGTTTATGTGTTATTTAATATTTTTGTATTTAAAAAAAAAAAATTTATGTGTTATTTTATATTTTTGTATTTTATTTGTTTTTTTAAAATATAAAAAAAATATGTTTATGTGTTATTTTATATTTTGTATTTTAAGATTTGGTGTTATTTAGTTTCAAATAATACCAATGTCATATTAGCCTAACTCATTTTTGTATGTGTAACTAATCAGGATCGGTTCTTAAGCTAGCAACCGATGCTGATAGTGCTATTTATTTAAAATAATGCGGATTACTATCAGCATCGGTTCCTAGCTTAAGAACCGATCCTGATAGTATTTGATAAATATGTGGAGGTTTCATATTTTGTATGTGTATGTTATTTTAAAAAATAAAAAAAAGATGTTTATGTGTTATTTTATATTTTATAAATAAACTTGAAAATTATTTTGAAAAATTATTTAGTATAATTATTAGTTTAAAAATTACTTTAGTACATAATCTATTTTAAAAATTACTTATAAAATAAAATAAAATAAGCTACTAAAATCCCAGTATGGTAAATCCCAGAATATTGACCTCTTCTTCCAACATATTTTCGGAGCCCCTTTCTTTCTCACCACCTTCTTTTTAAATTTACCCAATTGAACTTTCAAATCTTTTACTCCCGAATAAACTTGCTTATCGGTCAACGGGTAATTTGCTCTGGTATTCTCGGTCTTTCCATTGAATTCTTTTTTTCATTTTCGGTGTGCATGGTTGGCAGGAAGAAATCTACGATGACCCATGTACACATTTTTAGAGGAGTTGGGTAGCCACACATCGACTGTATCATCCAGGCAAACAGGGCACGCTTTTTCTCCTTTGACACTGTAACCCGACAAATTTCCATAAGCTGGAAAATCATTAATGGTGCACAAAAGCATGGCCCGTAAAGTGAATTTCTCCTTACTGTATGCATTATACATTTGCACTCCGGGTTGTCATAATTCTTTTAAATCCTCAATCAATGGCGCTAGATACACATCTATGTCGTTCCCGGGCTGTTTGGGTCCTGATATGAGCAAGGTCAACATGATGTATTTGCGCTTCATACATAACCAAGACGGAAGATTATAAATGCACAATAGAACCGGCCAACTGCTATGCTTGCTGCTCATGCTACTGTGCGGATTTATTCCATCTGCACTCAGCCCAAGCTTTAGATTTCTAGGGTCACGTCTGAATTCATAAAACTCTCTGTCAATATTCCTCCACTGAGGAGAATCAGCGGGGTGCCGTAATTTCCCGTCTTTCTTCAGATTTTTGGCATGCCAACGCAGTAATTTTGCATCTTTAGCATTTGAGAACAAACGTTTGAATCTCAGTTTTACGGCGAGGTACCACAATGCTTTTGCGGGAGGTCCTTTATTCGGTTTACAATCATCACTTTTATCACTGGCAATCTGCTTTGGTTTGTAACGTGATGCACCACATTTTGGACACTCGTGAAGGTCTTCATACTCATTTCGATATAATATACAATCATTTGGGCACGCGTGTATTCTTTGAACTCCCAAATTAACTGGGCACAATATTTTCTTCGCTTCGTAAACATTGGGTGGTATCTCGTTTCCTTCTGGAAGCATTTCTTTTAAAGTTTGTAATAGCTCAGTAAAACTTCTATCACTCCAACCGTTAGATGCTTTAAGGTTATACAATTTTAATACACCTTTCAATTTTGAAAATTTAGAACAACCAGGATACAATTCCTTATTAGAATCTTCGTACAAATTCTAAAACAAACAATACTGCTTATCATTATCAAAATCCTCTTCTATATCACGTAACATTTGATCAAAATTATCACATTTATCTACCACTATATCATCATTTTTTTCGGTATGATACTCCTGTTGCTCAGTACGAGTACCTACGTCGGTTTCCAATCCCCGTAAGTCATTCCCCTCATCCCCAACGGTATGGTATTCCTGATGCTCAGTACCAGTACCTATGTCGGTTGGAAAACTCTCATCATGCCATATCCAACACTTATATCCTTGCTTGAATCCACGACGGATTAAATGGCTCCTCACTTGGTTCGGGTTGGAAAATTTTTGACCATTGTTACAATCACGACAAGGACACGACATCATTGTACTCCCCTTATTCGCCATATCTTCCATAGCAACTCTGATAAATTCCTCGACACCTGTCGTATATTCATCCGATAGACGTGATGCTTCGTACATCCAACTGCGATCCATCTGCAATTATAGTATAACACAATTAATTTAGAACAAGCTTGGGGTACTAAATTATATTCAAAGTAAGGCTTACATGAGGCCTGGTTACCATCCTATCCCACTCTTTGAATACTTTGTCTCAGTAGTGACCACTTGTTAGTCGTGTTTCAGTATTTAAGAAAATTTCGGCAGCATTTCTCCTTATTAGTTCCCCGAGTATTCGGGGAACTAATAAGGAGAAATGCTGCCGAAATTTTCTTAAATACTGAAACACGACTAACAAGTGGTCACATCCTAATTGAGACAAAGTATTCAAAGAGCAGTCCCAAAACGGGGACTATTCAAAATTAATCCCTAATGGATTAATTTTGAACGGGTATCATGACTTAAAGGCATTAATAATGCGGTTTTGGCTCTTAAGACAATACTCTAGCTACATACTTACTAGAAATCTATTTAGTCTAGCTATCGAAATACACATTTATGCACAAAACTAATTAAACATGAGTTTTATGTTGTACTTACAACTTTTTTAGATGCCGTACCGAGTGAGATGAAGATCACTGCACCAAATCTCTCAATAATAGCCAAACTACAAAATTAAACCATCGGAACCTAAATAAGAGATGTATATATATATAACATGGACTTGGCTACGGTGCTATATATATATGGGTTGCATAGAGGCCTCCCGTGCTACGGCTCAATATTTGAGTTTTCAAAATACTAACAGTCGATCTGAACCGTTTATATTGTTCTCCATATTAATATGTGTTTGGAGACCAAATTTTACATTTTTTGGAAATTTTTTACTATTTTTTTAGATTTATTGAAAATCGTTGTTTTTCAGACAAATCTGGACCATAAAAAAATAGTAAACAATTTTCAAAAAATGTAAAATTTGGTCTCCAAACACATATTAATATGGAGAACAATATGAATGGTTCGGATCGACCGTTAGTATTTTGAAAACTCAAATATTGAGCCGTAGCACGGGAGGCCTCTATGCAACCCATAGCATATTAGCCAAATACTATATAACATATATATGATGCATGCTAGGATATATATGGGTATATATCAAAAGCTCAAATATAGCATGCATGTGCAAATATAGTTATATCAAAAATTCATATATATCATGAATTTGCTCATCTTCACATATAAAGGAAAGCTTAAAATATAAAAATGTATTAAAACCTAAAAGATAGATTAGGGTTTATAAAATGGGCCGAATTAGAACCTAAATTGTGCTAGATCTAACATCAAACTCGAGAAAAGAGATGATTAATCAATTAATGAACCTGAGAACGAAGAGTGAGATAGCTGATCAATGCCCAGTAAGATAGCTGCTGCGCCAAGCAATGTAGGAAGAAGAAAGAAAAATGATTCTGGGAAGAATCAGACTTCGGGATAAAGCTAAATAGGCACTATCAGCATCGGTTCTAAGCTTAGAACCGATTCAGATACTATCAGCATCGGTTATAAGCTTAGAACCGATCCAGATACTATCAGCATCGGTTCTAAGCTTAGAACCGATCCTAATACTTTACAATCAACATCGGTTCTAAGCTTAGAACCGATGCTGATAGTATCTGGATCGGTTCTAAGCTTATAACCGATGCTGATAGTGTATGTGCTGTGCTTTCATTAGCTTTTAGTATTGGTTTTAGTGATAGAACCGATCCAGATAGGTATTAGTATCGGTTGGTTAGTACACCTGATCCAGATAAGCCGATCCTGATTCCTGTTTTTCCACTACTGGAATCTTTCTCTTTACAATTATTTTGGAGTTATTTGTGTGAGTGTCCCCACTCTCTCTCTGGTTTCTCTTTCTAGATGGGGATAGCACCATGGACTATCTATCCTACAAATTGACAAATAAAGGTCCACGGTAGTCCACTTGCACGCCAGAGAGAGACGTGAAATCATTGAAATACATTATAATTATAGGTAGAGTTAGTGGGCTAGTAATCCGATTTTTTTATTTATAGTAATTAAAATTAAATTAAACTCATGGCATTAAATTCAATATTTTCAAAAAGATGACCTGCTTCTGTGAAAATTATATCCAAAAATATTATTGTTGTCAACAAAAAAAAAGATTGAATACAAATGACATGAAAAGATTTTAACAGAACAATTTTGTTTTACACAACACGCAAACCATATGTAACGTTGTCTTGATTCTATAATCCGTACACTGCATAAAGACAAAACTGCTTTGCAAAATCTTTCAGCGTCTACATTCTGCATCTACCTGCTTATTTTATCCAGTACAGATTTTTCTCGTTCACTGCAGTGTGTACAGGATAAGAGGACCTGAAGCGTGTTAAAATTTTCTCTTCTATTGACTTCCTATGATACATGTCCAAATGAATGTATTCCTTGTTTTCCACCTTCCAACAAATGTGAGGCTGTTCCTTCCTTCTTGTTGATGGTGAATACGATTGGAACAAACTGATTCTTTGCATCATAACACTACTAGAATTCTCAATAATGGCAACAGTAGAATTTGACTTGTTGCAACGGCTTACCCTTACTATAGGTCCCAAAAACGCTATTTGCAAAGCGCTACGTTTGTAATAACTACCGTTGCTTTAAACCTCCATACAAATACTCAATTTCTGACTTTTTGGAAGCGCTTACGCTTGCGAAAACATTTTCCTAGACTTTCTGCAAGGGCAGCCGTTGCAAAAAGACACACTTGCAAAAATTGTCCCGCATGGGCCACTGAGTATTAGCAAGGTTATGTAGCGTAGGCCCCACAGAGTATTAGTAAGAATATCATTTATGGGCCCGACATATTATTTGCAAGGATGTCCCACGTGGGCCCCACCTGACTATTTGCTAGGGTAATGAATGTGGGTCCCATCTAATTATTTGCAAGAATATCATTGATACTTTTTGCATGCTCAAATTCTATAATCCTCCCTCGTTGTACCAATCCGATACCAACTCGGTACAAACCCAATAAACTATTACATTTCCAATGAACCAGATTTATATAAACACATTGAAATATAGAGAATATTTAATAAGCATTAATCAACATAGTACAATTATTGTACATTATACCAAAATACCAAAAAACATCATAACAGAAGTACTAAAATGAACTTCTAAATATACCCAAAATATATCCATCACCATAATTTACAATCAATAAATTAGTTGCATAATTCTAAAATATGTCATTAGCACCAATCATCAGACACAACATTTCAGCACATTCAAGATAGCTTTCGCAATCAAGTACCTAATTAAATAAACAATCAAAATATTAAATAATGAGTATTTAAGAGAACAATACTTTGACAAAATATTTTGAAAACTTTATACATCTCATGAAATTCACTTAGATAAAATTTAGATCCTACTATACCTGCTAAATCCAGAACAGAAAAAACATTAACGCACCAGTCCATATCCAGTAGCTTCAGTACAGAAGCTAGAACCTTACCAGAAGATCTTTGGTCCTTGTAAAACATACCTGTACCAAAACAAACTAAAGTAATCACTCAAAAAACCCTCCGTTTATCCAAATTAAGAAGTGTAGTATGAAATTTGTAATACAATAAGATGTACCTAGAAATGACCAGAAAGTCATTTGTACTGCCCAAAGAGGTAACCCGCTCTCTTCGACCAAACCTAAAATTGTAATAATTATAGTGTGATGAGTAATGCCTTACATGACAGAAACAACTTTTGTGTATAGAAGTAGCAGCATGTCAGAACTCTTGGCAGGTGTTATTAATTACCAAATATTTCAGAATGCAGTGGTCCCTTCTAGAATCAACACGTAGGTAGACCCCGTAACTTCTCTGCATTCACTGAAAATGAAAATAGAGCAATTTATCAATTTCTGTACAAAAGAATATTAAGATGACTTCTAAGAGGTCCTGGGTTCAAACCTTAAATCAAAAAATATGGATGGACTTGGGATCCTTTCCATCTAATTAAAAAATAAACAGAGAACACAATAATTATCACCGCTATAGAATCTCATATTTGCTTATACTAGGTATGATGATGGAGTGGACAATTGCTCAAGTACCTATTAAGTTGACAGAGCAGGTAAGTGACTATTTTTGGCACCGAGTACTAAACTGCCTGGTTGGTCAAACTTCCAGACTCAGAACTAAGTCCAAATGGCAGGTCTTTCATGTTATTTCACCTCTCTATATTGCGTTCTCTCTATATTGGCTTCTTTTTGCAGCTGGGAGTCCTTACCAGATTTAGACTCTAGTGCCTTGCATCGTTTTCTACTTGGAACTTCCTTAACAGTACCTAAAAGACAAAATAAATTCAATTATACAAGTAATATGCCTAGCTTTTTGTCCTTTTTTATTATAAGACACAACATCTAAGAGACAAAAAAAACAGACCTGAAATTATCAACTGTGCCTTTTTTATTATAAGACAACATCTAAGATCCACAAAGTCGCACAACATTCTTCAATGTTATCAACTGTGCCGCCTCCCACATGAAATTTGAACAAACAAATTCAATTATACAAGTAAGAAGAAAAACTTAACATATAAAAATAAGAAGAGAATTAGAAGCTCTGGAAAACTTGTATTGAACCCTACCAATACTCATTTACCAAATTAACCAGCTTCTTCCACAATTACCCAATTATATCATGCACAATCCAATTACATCCAACACACTTATAGCCTACAACAAATTTAAGGAAAAACGTATCATGTTAATAACATCAGCAGTAGTGATAATGAATTAGCAATATTATTAATAGAAAATATAGAACCAGATTGCTAATGACCAAGAAATTAAAAAAACACACTTCCTTAGTTTCTAATATTGTGCTAAGGTCACTGAAATCAATAAAATTATGCTCTAAGGATGAAAAAAGTGACTATATAAATTTTCATTCATGCACTTTGCTTGTTCCTCACCAGGTCTCAGACCAACCGGTACTGCACTAATCAACACAATTCACCTAGATAGGAATAAGATCTACAATAATCAACTCCTAAACCACCAGACACAAATTGAGTCAATTTTGCAAGGACAGAGACAGATTGAATAATAAAACTAAGGAAATTGATCTGACACAAATTTTGTTTGGATTAATGGCATAAAGGCTACAGTATATTAACCCAAAACTAAGGGACAGACAAATTCAAGGAAAAAACGCGTATAAAAGGAATCAATAAATAAACCGTAAATGAGCTGCCTCGCCTTCGCCTGAAGATCAGCTCTGCTGCACGTCCGCACTTGGCCAGCGATCGACTAAACCGGTCCCACCTGAGCCGCCTCCTGCCCTGCCTTCCCTGGCAGAGAAGTAAATCGATCTAACCTTCGTCTAGATCTGAATCGCGCCAGAGATAAGTAGCAGCGGAGGATAACTGTAGAATGAGCAGTGGAGGTGGCTAGGGTTTAAGGTGTGAAAAAATTATGAAGTACAATAATTAACAGAGCATTTTTGTCTTCATACAGTGTATTAAATATAATGGATAATCTCTAAATTATATAGGTCATGTGCTGCATGAAACTAAAACTGCTCTGATAATAAAACCTGCTCAAATTTCACAGCTCTGTGAGAGACCCTACTCACAGCTATTCCAAATTAATAAATCAAGACCCATCTTCACTTATTCAACGGCGTAGAAGCTTGATATTTACAAATCACATAATGTATGTACGTATGAAATAAAATTCAAAATTAATTTGAGTATATTTAATAAAATATGTAGAATTGATATACACGATCGATTAATAAGGAAAGAATCCAATATTAAATTTAATAAAATATTTATAATTGATATACACGATAGATAAAATATTTAGAATTAATAATGAATGAATTCGATATTAAATTTAATAAAATATTTAGAATTGATATACACGATCGATTAGTGAAATATAAGCAATTAATAAACTAATCAAACATTAATTTATGTAAATGACAATAATTTAAAATGACATTAATAAAATTTATACTAAAAATATAATCCTAGAACATCTTTATTGCATTGTTAAATAATTTTGACAAATTAAATTGTATAATTGTACATCATGTTGTATCAATGACTTGTGTCAAACATATATAACTATGGAACATCAACTCTTGCTAGGTGAGTTAACGAAGGAACAACGACAAACGTTGTCCGTTGGTCAATCAGAACCGTTCAAATCAAAGAGTGTTCGGCTAACTTCATTACTAGTGAGTTTGATCTAATTTGACGTTCACTTACATATCCATCCAAATGACCGAATATAGCGACATCGTAGGGCTATAAATAATACACATTGGATCGAAACTTATAATTGTTGGAACTCTAAATTTTTTTGGTCATTAAGGTTCCTGGTACTAACTTGATCATTTTAAAAGAAATTAGGCGTCATTTTACTGTAGATCAATCGTTGAATGCTCATGCGGAAATCAACGGTCCGCAATCTTTGGCTCAATTTGAAGAGGCTAAAAATACTGAAATTCTATAAAATTGTCAATATTTGTTATGATTTGTAAATATAAGATGTTAAAAGCTTTTTTTTAATTCTGTACATGTGTTTAGAGTCAGATTAGAGCTGTAAATATGAGCCATCTGATATGTGATGAAGTGTGCATATTATCAATGGATTCTCTGTTTCATATACTATTTTCACTGTAACCTTTTGTGTCCATTCACTGTAACCATTTCACTAGTGCGTTTTCTCTAAGATATCTCATATTTTGAGTGACCACGTTTCTGGTTCCCATTTAAGATGGCACAGGGGCTAGTAATATTTAAGCTCTTAGATTCGTGCAAAATGTATTTGAACGGTTGAGATTTTGCCCAAAGTCACGCAACATATGAGATGTCTTAGAGGATACAAATTCACTAGTAGACTCCTTTCTCAGACTTTCTCCTAATTTTGATCTTCCTTCTCTCTTTTTTGGCAATTTTCCTATTTCGTTTCCCTCTAAAACCATTTTCCTCCACATATTTTGTTTCCCTCTAAAACCATTTCCCTCCACATATTTCGTTTCCCTCTAAAACCATTTTGTTTCGCTCTAAAACAGCCAAACTATTTCGTGTCCCTCTAAAATGTTTCTGTTTCCTTCTAAAACCTCTCTCTTTTCTCGACTCCTCCACTTCAGATTCTGATCGGCCGCTGCGATTGAAGAAACCATCGCTCCCAAGGTTGAAATGGGCGGATCAAACACACAAATGAGTCTGATAGTGCCAAGGTTTGATCATTTTAGGTTTTTTAGTTATACTGATGTTTGATTACGTGCACACAAGGTGTTCGATGAAATGACAAAAGTGCACAAGTTTTTAGTAAACTAATAATTATTGTGTGCTCGATCGATGTCTGTGCTCGATAAATTGTTATTGATTTATTGTGCTAGGCGAAACCCTCTGTGTTGATTTTTGTGAACTTGCGAACTAGCAAAGTGGCTATCTTCTTTACCTTAAAAGCAGTGACAAATAATATTACATCTGTATGAGTTGCACATAAGATATTTGTGGAAATGGCTAAATGGGGAGAAGTGTTATGTATAATTTAAAAATAAGTACTGGTTGAAGCTGACATTTTATTTAGTGTTTGTATAGCTAGTTTTGATTATCTAGTCTAAGTTTCTTCTTCATTTGGTTAGTGTTGGGAATTTTCTGAGTTACCGGTACCATTCTTCGATAGTGATATGGGTCAGATAGTGTATATGTTTCATATATGCAGGTCCTTTGCTGTTTCATAATTCATAATCTAGACTTTTCAATATCAAAAGGAAGATTGCATTTCTCTGTATTGGCACTGTGCTGGTCATGATGACACCTGTACAAGTAAAAGCCAGCAAAGACTGCTCCATATTCTTTCTTTTTGTTTACTGTTCTCTATATATGGTAGGCCATGCAAGTGGAGAACATGGTCAAACTGAAGGAGTTCGGCTACAACAGCTTGAGTGGGAGAATTGACATAGAGTTAGACAACATTAATTGCTGAGAACAAGAGGCAACACAAGTATTTTGAAGGTGAAGTTTAGAGAATAAGAGTTGAAGCCCAAAAACGAATTGCAGAGGCTGAAAAAAGTTGTAAGATTGCTTTAGAGGTTTGATCTTTCTCTCATTTGTTGCTTAATGTGAACATCAAAAATATTGTATAGGAAACATCCAGGCTATTATTATGCATGTGGTATTTTAGTTATTTTTTTGTAGCATAAATTTGATAGCACTTCCTATTCTAGCAGTGAAAATCATAAAATCAACAGGATATTACACATTTTTTATGCCCAAATTATTGTTGCAGTAGTAGATATCTATTTTGTGAGTTCTTGGAAAAGTACTGGTAAAAGTAGGAAATTCTATCATATAATTTCATTTATGCCAAGAAAAACAATACAATGCCAGCACAAAAAAATAATAAAATAACTACATAAAAGGCTTGGTATTATTTGCATTTACTGTAAAAGGCTTGGTATTATTTGCACAAAACACATTCACTGGCATCTTTCATGCAGTTGGTAGATGTATGCTGATTTTCTAACTCTTTTTTGGACTCCTGGTTATTATTTATATATAGTTAAGCTGTGCTGCCGCATTCATTCTTGCATGGCAGTTGGTAAAGATAATCTTTACTTGTATGGAGGCATGGTGGAGTTTAAAGATAGAAAGATTATACTAAAGATCAAACTATCATCTACAATGTAAGGGTCTATTATGATAATATACATTTTTTAGGAAAAAATCTATTATTTTAAATGAAAACTAGACCTAATTTTGAAATGGTTTTTAGGCTGTGTTTCAGGCCCATAAAAAATATCATATCTTTCCTACACCCAGGGTTAAATCATCTAACGAAGCCTTGGTATTTGCTTAGTAAGGTAACTTGAGATTTGTGTCAAATTGATTTTTGTTGAAATGTTTTTGTAGTAGTCACAGTAAAGTAGAACATTTGAAGCTTGTTAGTTTAATTGAAATTATTTTTTATACAAGATATTGAATGATCAGTATCAATCACCTGAGGTGATTCCAAGTAGGTATGCCCTTATTTGTCTTAAAAATATATTCTACTTTGTTGAATTTATAATTCTTCATACACATCATTGTTGTATATTCATAGTCATTTAAGTGGTTATATGCCTCTAGAGTTGTTATTTGTTTCAAGCAGAGAACTATGGGTTTAATAGGAAGTTTGCACTAGAAACTTTTGTTCTAGAAACCAGCTTTCACATATGCTCCAAAGTTACAAAAACTATTGAACTTTTAAGTTATTGTATGCTGCTCTAAGCTTATGGTTAAATGAAATTTTTGGCCTGACCGGTACCTCTGTGGTAAGTAATTAGATGGTAATTAGATGGGTCATGAGGCTATTGATGGAGCAAGGAGTCATGATGAATAATTTTACCAAAAATGAAAATGAAAATATATAATAGTTACTAAATGGAAATTAAAAATTTATCTAGTAACATTAAAACTTTACTGTTTTGAAATTATTGTTTCTTTCTATACAATTTAAGTCACTTTTATTTTCTTGTATGTTTGCAATTTGAGAGCACATGAAAAAAGCACTCTGTTGCACCATTTATATGGTTGTTCATTCTATTTTTTTTTAAGTTACTCATTTCTTTTGTTTGATATTCTTGTTTGATAAAAAAATATCAATGTGTATCTTTTGTGATATAAATTTGTATTATAATTTCTTCTCTGAAAAAAATAATTAAAGTTTTCGTTGCTGTCATTTATATTTATATTTACCATTCAAATATTAAAGTCTCTCTATCTAGGAATTAAAAGTATTTATATTTTTACAATAGAATAATATAAAGCAATCTTAATAACATTTGCAAGGGTAGCTCATGCAAATAGTTAGAACCTTTACAATAAAATAATATAAATAAATTCAAAAAAACTTTTGCAACGGTGCCGCTTGCAAATAGATAGGACATTCATGATAAAATATTATAAACATCTTAAAAACTTTTGCAACGGTGACTCTTGCAAATAATAAGATCTTTTCGAATATAATAATATAAAAACTTACACTGAAAAGATTTGCAACGGTGCCGCTTGCAAATAGTAACAGCTTTCACAATAAAATAATATAAAAAAAATCCTTAAAATTATTTGCAACGGTGGCCCTTGCAACTAATGTGTTTGGGGTGAGTCTTGTTATTTGCAAGCGGGAATATGAGACATTAGCAAGGGTCAATAAGAGACATTAGCAAGCGTGATTATTTGCAAGGAAATACCGTTGCAACTATATTAATTTAATCATAAAAAATCATAAACTCAATTTCTATTGCAAGGACCCTTCATACGCTTGCTAATACCACTTAGTACCGTTGTCATTACTGGGAATTCTAGTAGTGTAATATCACGCTATCAATAAACTAGAGAGAAAGATTTCTTTTTGTCCGAAACACGTGAAAATTTATTTTATTCAACAAGTAGTACAATACAGCTAACATACATAATGGCTATATGAGAGATCACTGAATAGTCAGTACTCACTGGATCTCTTATTTTAATCTCTTAGCAACTACTCCAAAACCTCACCAATGGACAACCTACTCTCCAATGACAAATTTCATCAAACAGTTCCTAAGCAATTCATTCTCCTGCCTGAGATGTGCATGCCTGGAGAGGTCAATTGCACTATGAGTTTGCCAGTGATCAACCTGAGAGGTGGCTCCCACTTCCACGTAGAGGACCGTGATCAGATTATTGAAGAAATCCTCCATGCTGGCAAAGGGTTTGGTTTCTTTCAGGTGAGTGGATCTACTTGTTTGCTTTCAAGTTATAACTGTTGATTAATTTGTTTGGTAATATGTGTTTTATCTTAGGTGATCAACTATGGTGTATCAGAGCAATTGATGAGAGATATGATACAGGTGATAGAAGAGTTCTTTAACATGTCGAAGGAGGACAAAGCAGCATATTACTCTGAAGACACATCAAAGACGAATCGTCTTTTCTCTAGTTCTTATCTTGCTAAAAAAGATGGACTGAGGTATTGGCGTGATTGCCTTAGGCTAGCCTCCTATCCTGTACCAGAAACCACAAATGACTGGCCTGATAAACCAGCAAAACTAAGAGAGGTTCTTGCAAAATTCATAGTTGAGGCAAGAGAGGTATCAATGACTCTGCTAAGCCTGATTTCTGAAGGATTGGGTCTGGAAGAAGGGTATTTTGAAGGAGACTTAACTTCAGGTCAGGTTTTAATAAATGCGAATTACTACCCGCCTTGCCCAGCACCCGATCTGACGCTTGGCTTGCTACCACACTGTGACTTCAGCTTGATAACCCTTCTTCTCCAGGGAGCTGTTAGCGGTCTTGAAATAATGCACCAGGGCAAATGGGTCAGGGTAGACCCAGTCCAAAATGCATTAGTTATAAATTTTGGACATCAATTAGAGGTCAGTCTTAATTTGTTTATATATTTACTCTTATAACTTATAATATTTTAGAAAGGTGGAAAAATAGCACCTCAACTGCAAACTACAAACTTCTACGTGTTGAAAATTGATTCAAAAATAGGAGCACGTTTTTTAGAATAACTGTTAGTAGTGCTAAGTTATTTTGAGTATATGTTTATAATAGCAAGGACAGATTAGTGGGTGCTAAATTTAGAGTAGGCATAGTGGTTAGTTATTTTCAGCATGTTGTGTAGTGGGTGCTTAATTTAGGAAAGTTGTGGGTGATTATTTTAGGAACATTGTATTGCTTTAAATATTGCAGAACTCTATGTAATTGAGTAAGAGAGAAAGGAAATAAAGTATTGTTTCTATTCAGAAAAATATTCTTCTCTCTTCAATCCTTTGCATACTGGCACAAAGCAGTGCAGTATTGCTTAGTTTATCTCAACAAATTGGTATCAGAGCCAGGTTGATTCAATGGCTGAAGTAGGTAACAACACAACCATCAACATGTCCAGTCAGACGGTACCTCTGTTCAAGGGTGAGAGTTACGAAATCTGGAGTATCAAGATGCGAACTATGCTGAAATCTCAAGGCTTGTGGGAACGAGTAGACAAGGGTTTACCAGATCCTGATCCGACACCAATCGACACAGCCAAGCGAGATGCAAAGGCGCTCTTCTTCATTCAGCAAGCCATACATGAATCGGTGTTTGCGAAGATTGCAGCAGCAGAAACAGCAAACCAGGCCTGGTCTATTCTGAAAACCGCATTTCAGGGAAGTTCCAAGGTGGTAGCTATCAAGTTACAGGGCTTGAGACGGGAGTTTGAGACATTGAGCATGAAACAAGGCGAATCAGTTCAATCCTTCTTCACGGAAGTTACAACAATAGTCAATGAAATCAGAAGCTGTGGAGGAGATCTTCCAGAAAACACGGTTGTGTTGAAGGTGTTGCGCAGCCTAACAACAAAGTTTGATCATGTGGTGGCAGCGATCGAAGAATCCAAAGATCTGTCCACCTACACGTTTGATGAGTTGATGGGATCACTGCAGGTCCATGAAGTTCGACTCAACCGATCAGAAGTGAAGGACGACACCAAAGCTTTCTATACCAAGGGCGATTCCTCAAGAAGCCAACAACAAGGCAGAGGTAGAAGCCAAGGTAACAGTAGAGGTCGAAGCAATCAAGGCAGCAGAGGCAGAGGCAAGCCAAGTTACAATCAACCGCACTCTAATCAATCGAAGAAAGATGTAGAATGCTACTACTATCACAAGAAAGGGCATATGCAAGCCGATTGCTACAAGAAACAGAGAGAAGAAGGTCAAGAAGTGGAGTGCTATTACTGCCACAAGCCTGGTCATGTGCAGGCCGATTGCTACAAGAAGAAAAGAGAAGAAGGATAGGCAAGTTTTGTTGAAGAGAAGAGCAATCAGACACGGTTGTTCATGGCCAAAACCGATGAAGAATCAAATGTGAGTCAAATCTGGTTTTTGGACAACGGGTGCTCAAACCATATGACGGGTTTCAAACATCTATTTGATAAATTAGATGAATCATACAAGAAGGTGGTAAAGCTTGGTGACGATAAAGAGATTCATGTTGAAGGAAAAGGGAGAATAGCCGTGCAGACCAACAGTCACAATACACGGATGCTACATGATGTGTACTATATTCCTCAACTGTCCCACAACCTACTCAGCATCGGTCAGATGATCGACAGTGGGTGTACCATCAAGTTTGAAGGCGACAACTGTAGAATTGTAGATGCAGCCATGGATCAGATGATGGCAACAATCAAGAAGACACAAAACAACTTGTTCCCTCTGGAGATAACCAAGGTGAAAGACATGGCACTTGCAGCCAAAGAGATTAGTTCCAGCGAGCTATGGCATTTAAGGTATGGTCATCTAAACATGAATGGTTTGAAATTGTTGAATCAAAAGAAAATGGTGAATGGGTTACCTGAAATTGCTGAAATCGGGTTGTGTGAAGGGTGTGTGTTTGGCAAGCAATCTAAGCTGCCATTTCCAAAAGATCAGTCGATGCGTGCAACCAAGGTACTCGAGTTGGTGCATACTGACTTGTGCGGGCCTATGGAGGTTGAATCCATGGGAGGAAGTAAGTACTTCATGTTATTTATCGATGATTACAGCAGGATGACCTGGGTAAATTTTCTTAGTTATAAAAGTGAAGCATTTGGGCTGTTTAAAAGATTCAAAGCCATGGCAGAAACACAAACAGGGGCTAGGCTGAAAGCTCTAAGATCAGATCGTGGTGGTGAGTTTCAATCGAAAGAATTCAAGCAGTTTTGTGAGAAAGAAGGGGTGCTACAGCAGCTGACCACTCCATACACACCTGAGCAAAACGGTGTAGCTGAACGCAAGAACCGCACGGTAGTAGAACTAGCAAGAAGTATGCTGAAATCTAAAGGTATGCTGAATAGTTTTTGGGCTGAAGCAGTAGCAACCGCTATTTATTTGTTGAACTTGTCACCAACCAAAGCAGTGATGAACAAAACTCCTTTTGAGGCTTGGTTTGAGAGAAAACCTGGAGTTGGACATTTGAAAGTGTTTGGTTGTATTGCATATACCTTAATACCCTCACAAAAGTGAACTAAACTTGATGAAAAATCTGAAAAATGTATATTCATCGGGTATTGTACACAATCCAAAGGGTATCGGTTGTATAGTCCAGAAAGTGGTAAAATCATGGTGAGTAGAAATGTAATCTTTGATGAAAATGCAAATTGGAAGTGGAGTACAACAGAAAAGGAGATAGAGCTTGTACCAGCCGAAATTGGTGAAGTAGAAGACCAAACATCCAACCATATAGATTCTGAAGAAGAGAACCCGAGTTCTGCACCTGAGACTTCAAGAACCGAACCTGTAGTAAGGGTTTATAGAAGACGTGATCGCAGTCCAGATATAACTAGTAGAAAGACCAAGACTTTGCAAGAGCTGTATGAAACTACACAGGTTCTCTTTGTTGCAGATCCCACAACCTATGAAGAGGCCAAAGAAAAGGAGGAATGGTGCAAAGCAATGCAAGAAGAAATACATGCAATCGAGAAGAACAACACTTGGCAATTGGTGAAGCGTCCCGAAGGTAAAAATGTTATTGGTTTAAAGTGGGTTTTCAAAACTAAATTTGGTGCAGATGGGAGTGTTCAAAAGTTCAAAGCTAGACTTGTGGCAAAGGGTTATGCACAAGAATATGGTATAGATTATGAAGAAACATTTTCACCGGTTACAAGGTTTGAAACGGTGAGATTGTTGTTAGCTTTAGCAGCTCAAATGAAAAGAGCTGTGTATCAATTTGATGTCAAATCAGCCTTTCTCAATGGAGATCTGAGTGAGGAAGTTTATGTAGAGCAGCCAAGAGGATTTGAACTGAAAGGCAAGGAGAGTTTTGTGTATAAACTAACAAAGGCTTTGTATGGTTTGAAACAAGCACCAAGGGCTTGGTATAGCAAGATTGACTCATACTTTATCAATTTGGGTTTTGAAAGAAGCAAGAGTGAACCCAATTTGTATGTTAAAAAGGGTGGAAAGGAAGATTTGTTGATTGTGTGTTTGTATGTAGATGATATGATCTATATGGGCACAAATGAAAGATTGTTGAATGAATTTCGAGCTAGCATGAAAAGGGAGTTTGAAATGACAGATTTGGGATTGTTGCATTACTTTCTTGGTTTAGAAGTAGAACAAGAGAAAGGAAGCATCTTTGTGTCACAAAGGAAGTATGCATGTGATTTGCTAAAGAAGTTTGGGATTAAAGAAAGTAAAATAGCATCAACACCTATGAATGTGAATGAAAAATTAACAAAGGAAGATGGCTCAAGTTCAGCCGATGCAACTAGATACAGAAGCCTAATTGGAGGATTGATGTATTTGACTCACACAAGGCCTGAGATTTCCTATGCAGTTGGAGTTGTCTCAAGGCACATGCAAAACCCAACAAAGCATCACTTTGGCACAGCCAAAAGAATTTTGAATTATATTCCAGGTACAGCAGACTATGGTTTATGGTATGGGAGCTCGAAAAACTTCAATCTGATCGGCTATAGTGACAGTGATTGGGCAGGATGTGCAGAAGATCTAAAGAGCACATCAGGGCACGTATTTACTCTCGGCACTAGTGCAGTTTCATGGAGTTCAAAGAAGCAAGCAACTGTGGCATTATCAACCTCTGAGGCAGAATATTCAGCAGTCAGTTCAGCGGCATGTCAAGCAGTTTGGATGAGACGTATACTTGCTGATGTTGAGCAGGAACAGCAGCAGCCTACAGTGATATTCTGTGACAACCAATCAGCAATAGCAATGACGCAAAATCCAGCATTTCATGGGAGGACCAAGCATATTGACATACGTGTTCATTTCATTCGTGACCTTGTAACAAATGGTGATGTTGAAATCAGATATGTCAATACAGACAAGCAGGTAGCAGACGTGCTTACGAAGGCATTGGCATGAAGCAAATTTGAACAATTTCGATCAGCTCTTGGAGTTGGTGATTTTGTATCAAGGGGGAGTGTTGAATATTGATACAAAAAATCAGAGTCCAAAATTCCAGATTTAGAGATCTGGATGCAACATGTTGTGTTCTATTTTTAGGCGTGTAGTGGAGTTAGTTGTTGCTTTATTTACTCTGGACAGAATTAGTGCAGGTAGTGGGGTTAGTTTTTCTATTTTTAGTTGAGTCCTGAGATGTAGTAGGTGTCTAAGTTTAGCATATTAGTTGTGCTATAAATTCAGAAGTTGTAATCAGTTTTAATAGTAGAAATAGAGTTTTTATTTTCAACAGAAACTCTGTCTCTGTTCTTTGCTTATCTTGCGAAAAAAACCAACAAATTGGTATTTTTGTTGGGATAAACTAAGCAATACTGCACTGCTTTGTGCCAGTATGCAAAGGATTGAAGAGAGAAAAATATTTTTCTGAATAGAAACAACGCTTTATTTCCTTTCTCTCTTACTCAATTACATAGAGTTCTACAATATTTAAAGCAATACAATGTTCCTAAAATAACCACCCACAACTTTCCTAAATTAAGCACCCACTACACAACATGCTGAAAATAACTAACCACTATGCCTACTCTAAATTTAGCACCCACTAATTTGTCCTTGCTATTATAAACATATACTCAAAATAACTTAGCACTACTAACAGTTATTCTAAAAAACGTGCTCCTATTTTTGGATCAATTTTCAACACTCCCCCTTGATCCAAAATTGGTTACTCCAATCTTCTTCCTCATGTTCTCAAACTTGCCAAGTGATAATGCCTTGGTTAGAACATCTGCCACACTGCTTGACACGCGGCTAAATTGATCACAATGTATTAAGTTTCTGAGGATGAAAGCGCCACTGTTGATTGCTTCTTCGAGCTCCAACTTATTGCACTTGATCCAAGGGAGAACATGTGACCCGAGATGCTTCTTCTATCTTCTGAACATCCTGCCCAATCGCTGTCACTATAACCAAATAACTCAAAGGAATTTGTGTTACCATACCACAGCCCGAAATCTGTTGTACCTGAGATGTATTTCAATACTCTCTTTGCTGCTCCAAAGTGATGCTTGGTCGGATTGTGCATGTACCTAGATATCACTCCAACTGCATAGGATATATCTGGTCTTGTATGGGTTAAGTAAATCAAACCACCAACTAGACTTCTGAACTTAATTTCATCACAAAAACCCGTACCATCATCTCTTGTTAACTTCTCATTATTATTCATGGGTGTAGTTGCTGCCTTGCAACTATGCATACCGAATTTCTTTAGCAAATCCTTTGCATACTTTCTTTGAGAGACAAAGATGCTGCCATGCTCTTGCTCTACTTCCAAACCAAGAAAGTAATGCAACAATCCAAAATCTGTCATCTCAAACAATCGGCTTGCACACAGCCGTATCTTTTGTCGTGGAAGCACTGGACATCTTCTATGTCATGCTGAAACAAGAACTCGCCAAATCTACAATGGCCACGTCCAACTCTGCCTTGAGAGGACTCCCCCTTTCCGTAGAACGCCTTTTCATCGTCTTTCTCCTTTGATCTGAACTTTGCTTCATGGGTCTGCAGTGATCCCATCAGTTCATCAAAGAAATAGATTGAAAGATCGTTTGATTCTTCAATTCCTGCCATCATGTGATCAAATTTTGTGCTACACTTCTCAGCACCTTTTCCACCATGGTTTGCTCTAAGATGTTGTCTCCATATGCTTGAATTTGGATGACAACAATCACGACTCTTCACCAGAAAAATCTGCATTGATTCTTCTATTTTCATATGCAACAAATCTCCGTGTAGGATTTGTCATTTGATTGCCACAACTCGAGAACTTCCCTGAAATGCCATCTTCAAGGTTGTCAATGCTTCTTTAGTAATTGCTGCTGCTGCAATTCTTCAAGGTTGCACACCAATCAACTCTACCGTCAATTGCAAATTGACTCTGCCTTCAATTGCTTGCCCACCGAACCATCGGCTCTGATACCATTTTGTTGGTTTTTTTCGCAAGATAAGCAAAGAACAGAGACAGAGTTTCTGCTGAAAATAAAAACTCTATTTCTACTATTAAAACTGATTACAACTTCTGAATTTATAGCACAACTAATATGCTAAACTTAGACACCTACTACATCTCAGGACTCAACTAAAAATAGAAAAACTAACCCCACTACCTGCACTAATTCTGTCCAGAGTAAATAAAGCAACAACTAACTCCACTACACGCCTAAAAATAGAACACAACATGTTGCATCCAGATCTCTAAATCTGGAATTTCGGACTCTGATTTTTTGTATCAATATTCAACACTACGTTCTACCCCTGCACTCTACCTGTACCAGTTAGAAGTAGAACTGTTCTGCAACTAGAGTATTAGTCAGTTACTGGTAGCCTAAACAAGCCAGAATTTACTATAATTTTTTTTTGCATGTATTGCTATTGTTTGTGTTATTCGTCTATTCTGATACACATTAAAATTGGTTGATCAGATAATAACAAATGGAGTATTGAAAAGTGTCGAGCATCGGGCAGTTACAAACTCAGGTGCAGCAAGGACGTCTTTGGCCATGTTTATAATGCCTGCCAAGGAATGCTTCATTAGCCCCGCAAAAGAAATTGTTAATGAAGAAAATCTTCCCCTTTACAAATCTTTTGTTTTCAAGGAATTTTTAAGAATTTATGGTGAACTGTATGCTAAGAGAATGGATGTTATGGAGGCTTTCAAGATCAATGGTTGAAATTAAAGTATATGATCTACATAGCTTTTGAAGTCTTATGCTGTAGTGTCTAGTTATAAACAGAGTGACAAACGAACTATTTGGGTTCAGTTTGACGGGTTCAAAATTTTGGGATAAATTTATGATTAAGAAATAATTCACTTATAATACAAGAATAATTTAGAATTATACATTGAGTCTGAACTGGACATCTCAGTTCCATAAGCGAGCAAAAATAAATTCATGAATTATTCATGAATAATTCGTAAAATTCTAAAAAATTCATAAAATTCACAAATTATTCATTAATAATTCACGAATCTTGTCACTATGGTTATAAATGCCTACAATAAAAGGGAGGTTGCCTTTGTAATGGTGAGATGGTTGGAAAATTAATCTGATAAATACTTACATAAGACACATTTCTATTGTTTTCAGAATAATTCAACTAGGAAGTAGAAAATCAGCACAAAAATATATAGTTATATACAGAAACCTTCAATTATATGTATGAGATGGCTCTTATACACTAATGCATTCAGTAGGGAAACACTAAATGAATCACTCTTTTTTATGGTTAGGGGTTCTTTATTTGGTTAGATATCTTCAAACTTAATATTTGATTCAATGGCATCAATGCAATCGCGCCTTTTCATGCCGGCCTAGTATTAAAACTGTGTTTCGCACTGCCCATCTTACTTGAAAGTCGGCCTTCTTTCGTGTAAAGCCCAAGCTCTTCGGCAAACCATCAAACTATGCATTTCAAAACACGAAAAGGAAAAACAGAAAATTAAGGTTGGAGCCAGAATCTCACTACATTTAATATGATAACTTCAGTGAGACTACAGTACTATACATAGCGCGTATATGAATGCATATCTCCATTTTTATAGTCTAAATAGTTGATCTGAACTGTTCAACATGATAGTTGTAATTCAAAATTTACATATTTTATAATTTTTTTAACTATTTTTTGGGGTTGGTAGAAAATCACTTGATCTAAAGATTCTAGACTATTCAAAAACAGTGATTACCTATATACAAAATAGTAAAACAAACTCCAAAAAAAAAAATATAAAATTTAGTTTTCAAGTATATTATCATATGAAGATCATATTGAATAGTTAAAATTGACTGTTTGACCTTTGAAAATAGATATATTGATCCATAGTACGGGCCAATCTCTGCTATATAGTACCGTAACCTCACTCATGATAACTATTATTCATTAACAATGGATAGATGCAAAAATAAATATTTAAATAAATCTCACCTTTTGTGCTTTGCAAATGAAGGTGAGGTAATTGACCAATTATTGGCCAGTTTTTAAAGATGGTAATTGGCTAATTGAAAATGAAGGTGAATTAAGCCTAGGTAATTGCACTGACTAGAGCTTAAATTTGATAAATCAAGGGGTAACTCTAAGAATAATTGGGCACCTAATAGCCAATTAAGGCTTGCCAGAAATCAGCAGTTCATCACATATATACCTCGAGGAACAATTATTACACTGACCCAGTACTGTGCTGGAACCAATGTTATACCAGTATTTATGATGAAACAAAAATTTCAAACTGAACCAAATTATCTTAAACCATAAAAAGTCCATAAGATTAGTCATATAATTTTTGGCTAACCTGAGCAATGTCATTAAGGCCTCCTTCGGAGTAAACATAGAGGAGATACTCTCTGGCAACACCAGCAAGCGCAATACATGAAAACAAATTTAGAGTCTGTTACAATTAAAGAGGGACATAGAAGTTATTTATTTGAAGTAAAAAATAATTAATAAAAAAACTTTAACACGTTTGTGATTTGTGCAGTAGAGGAAAGACTGAAGTATTATTTTTTAATTTCTCATATTTTTATGTGAAGTTGGACACTCACTGAACAGTAAATGCATGATCACCAAATTTGGGTTAAAAATGAAGAAATTTTTTTATAAATCATAATTAATTAAATTAATTTTAATAAAGAAATATGATTACTCTTTTTTTTTACAAAATAACAAGAACCGAATCTCCCATTTGGTTTCCAAATTTTACTTTCTGGAGAGACCGAATTGGAAATTCAGTCTCCACATTTTTCTCTGGTTCGGCCTGTTTCTTCTAGAGACAGCCTCTATTTTAGCCAAAAACAAGCTGTTTTGAACATTCTGTATTTCTATGATGTATTTCCTCTATTTTGACCCTATTTCGGCCTGTTTCGAACAACCAAGGAAATATAACGAATTTCCTTTTTAAACGAACTCAAAATCCACAAAAGCTGTGCCAGCTTGCACATTAAGTGATCCTTGTTTGATTAATGTCTCTAGGCTTGTTTTTTTTTTTTTTTTTGTAAGGTCAGTGAGCGGATTCACTTAACAATTTCATTGATAATAGAAAAAAACATAGTAGGAAATATTGGCCGATACGTATTGGTATCGGCTGAGTCCGATCCTCACGTAGCACATCATAAAGAAAAAAAAAATAAACCCCGATCTTGAGCTGATACTCTGATCCTGTACCAGTATCGGCCGGGACCAATCCCGATACCGATACCAATAATTCCTACTATAAAAAAAAAGTTATATACAGAGTCTTATTATCTATTTACATACTCATAAAAGTAAACAAAACTAATCAGAACATGCGAAATATTCCAATATCCCATAAAATGAAACCTGAGCATCCATATTGCTCCAATATTCAGACACTCCAATTTAAAGATTGTTTTTCCAAGAGATGATCTCTAGGTAATCAGTATCGACTAGCTCTACCACCGTCTTGCGCTTACGTGTGAATAGCTGTCTCTAGGCTTGTTGTAGTATATCTCTTGTGTAGCTCCCGGAGCAAATAGGTTATTAAGAAGTGACCTGCTTCATGCTACAATATATTGCTCTTAAATTTATTCAACATCGGTCAAGTAATTGATTGTTCAAAACTTCATCTAGTAATCATTTCAGTATGTAAATATCAAAGAATATACCTGAATTACTCTAGTGTGATACTTCTGGCATAAAAGTGCGGCCAATTGTGTCGAGCAGCAAGTTCCTCACGCCTCCACTATAAAGCTTTAATCATGTATTTGTTTAAATAACAAGTGTTATCATAAGAAAATCAAGCAACAGCACTGTTACAATACCAAGTGTCTGGTTTTCCAGTAAAAAATCTAGTTCTGAATACTAAATCTGCAGATGACTTCAGAATAGACAAAATTGTGGCCTACGTTTCCTCATCCGGATTAGTGGATCAAAATGATCTCAGTTTTGCTACTCTAACTAGGGGATGAGTACTGGTCCATCTAGCACTAAATGTGTTTCTGGACATGGTTATCACCTCTAAGCATGGGACAAAGGTCTGGACTTTCAGATCTGATCTCCAATACGAGGAATATTTCTCGTAACAAGAGAAAGGCGGCCCAAATACTTAGGCCTATGAAGGTGTTTTCTCAGTCTGGACCGAGCGGTGCCTCCATTCAAGGTACTAGCGGGGGGCTTTTACACCACATGATGCGTAGCCTAAAACTGAAGAAATTAATCTGGAGTCTCCCCTGATGGATTTTACAGAGTCCATGTGGCCTATAAGAGGATTTCAACTTTGGCCCACAGGTTAATTTGGTTTTGAGGTATCAGATGTAGAGGAAACAGTCCAGCAGGAAAATCGCTACTTGCACGAGGCATCTGCAACAGTTTCAAATGACACAGAAGATGAAGGTCATATTTCAGAAAATGAGAGGGTCAGTCTGGACCCGTTAACAGAGGAGGATACAGAGTCCGAAAGAGAATGATTACCAAGGTTTATAAGCAGGAGTGATATAGTACTGGTAGTTTACTAGTTTAAATAATGAAGCAAATCAAACTTATGTCTTGGAGTACTAGGGGATTGGGAAATCTAAATAAATGTTGTTGAGTGCGAAGTGTGATTCGTTTAGCAAGATGTGATATAGTGTGCATTCAAGAATCCAAGTTAAATGACTTTAATTTAGCTTATGCCTCGAGCTTCTTGCCTTCTTTTTTTGAGAAAAATTTTGTGGTTCTCAATGCAATCTATCATTTGGAGGGATGTGGGATATCTTGGAAAAAAAATTATACACACCTAAACTCGTGGGAAACAAGGAACATTTGTTCAGTGGTCCTAAGGCAGAACAACTCAGGCATGGTATTTACAGTCACCAATGTCTATGGCCGAGTGAGAATGCATTTAAACCAAATTTTGTAGTTCAAATTGGCAATGTGGCGGAACTAGTTTACTCTCAAAGTGGTTTTTGATGGGAGATTTCAACATGGTTAGATGGATGGTGGATAGATCGGGAGTAAATGGTTACATGGTTTGATTTTTTTTGTTTCTTTACCATATTTTTTTTAAGTATTGTTCATGAAAATATATGAAGTCTCAGATATAGAGTTTTAGTGAATATTTTCATTTTTTTTAGTTAAAATGTTATTCATATAACTAATAAATATGTGACATTTAAAAAAGGAGCGAAATCAAGACCAAGAGAAGCTTCAAGGCAGACTAAATAAACCTATGGCGAGTACGCATCTAAATAAATTTAGACTTCTACACATTAAAAAACATCAAAAAGATGCATAGAATCAAAACAAGGCAGACTATTTGATCGGAGAGTGCAAACCATAGATTTGGTGGTAATCAAATTGGTGCTGAGAAAAGATGCTTCTGTCCTTCTGTCTTCCTTCTCGTCATGGTGCTCCCACATCAATGATTATGGCTGCTTCAAAAGCTCCGATGAAGTAGTTGATTTCTTTTTCTCCTTCTAGGTAATAAGCATTTTATTTTCATTTTTTTTATTATCATTCTAGTCATCCCTTTCTCTCTATGAATGAAATCCTAGATATGTTTTTGATAGTTCAAGGGGGCTTTCAAGTAATTGTAGGCTGAACTTATCCAGCTGGATGAAATTTCCAATGAACAAATTTGATCTAAATCAAATCTTTTTTATTTTTTTCATTGAATTGAAATGATGAATTTTCCGTTAGAATATATTCTGATCATCAGAGTATAATTACTTACTTTCTCTATATTCTTCTTTGCACTAATTTATGAAAATGAAAAGCTAACTTGTTGTTTTTCCTATTTTCGTTCATGATCTAGGGAAAACATGGTATACTTGAAGATGATGACAGGGTACCATTAATTTGAAGTTTGTTAATGATCAGATCTGAGGGTATTTGCCATAGGAATGTGGATTGCAGCAAGACAAGCACTTTTTTATAGTTAAAATAGGGGTACTATTACAAAACTTTTGCAATATAAAAGGTAAAAGTGAAAATACAATGTGCTCAAAACTGTCTGAGCCAAAGAAACCAAAAAGAGAAATTTCATTTTGAGCTCTTGGGTTAGCTGTTGCATGAGAAATTTCATTTGGGGGTGTCCTAACAATATACATATGTAAACCTACAGTGTAGTTCACAGTTTGATATTTGTTAAAACAATTCATTCCGCAGTTTATATTTTATATATCATCTTATTTATAGTTTAAAAATCATCTTCGAGCACCACTTGCCTTTATATATACACACAAACTACAAGATATTTTATGTTGTATTTCCAGAACCAGCTTAATGTAGCCTATTTATTTTGACTTGATTAATTTCACTGGGCGTCTCCCAGCCTCCAAAGAATTACATGAATATATGAGCGGGGGTTAGACGGAGCCCAGATCCTTTTTTTTTTGGCGATTCAAAAAGCGACAGAGGAGAAACCAAAAACTTATCGCAGCCCCAGCTGCCACAACCCCCTCCTCCCTCCTATCTAGTCCGCCCCTACCACTCCCTTCGAAATTATCTCATCCTTGGCAACAATATCTCCCTTCTCTCTCAGTTCTATCTTTTCGTTCAAAAAGAAGAATACGGGAGAGGGGATGGACTCAGGCGGACTTGACATGAATAAAATAGGAAACTTGTGGTTCGTATAATTGAAACTTCTAGCAAACCCATCATACATAGGACTGCTAGAATTTGTTTTGACAGTATAACGAGAACAATAAGCCTAAAATACTAATTTAAGAAATACTTCCATTCATAATAATTTCACTCTAATTTCAAAAAAAATAATTTCACTCTAAAACTCAAACGAACAATATAATTTCACTCTTAGAGCACTGCAAGAATTGTAAATTTCAGTGTGAAGTTGACTTCAGGATAACATTTTATTAATATGAACATAGCAAGTACAAAATCAATACAATATATATATATATATATATACATACACACACAAAGAGAGAGAGAGATGAGCTATCATGCTTTGGGAAGTAAATATGATGTTTTACTTCCTGCTTATATATATCTCCATTTTCAAAGTTCAAACAGCTGATATGAACTTCACAACATTATCTTCATTTTTTTTTTTACATTTTTTTTAAACTTCTTACTATATTTTTAGAATTTTTGAAAATCATTTTTTACTATATATATATATATATAGGAGTTGCCTATGATGCTACCCGTAGCATAGAGGGCCTTCGTTTTGAGTTTTCAAAATCCTAACGGTCGATCTGGACCATTGAACATGATCTCCTTATGAATATGTACTTGCAAACCAAATTTTCTATTTTTTAGAATTTGTTTACTATTTTTTTAAATAGGTAGAAAAACATTTGATCTGAATGGTACATAATTTTTGGATCAAGTGATTTTCTACCTATCACAAAAAATAGTAAAAAAATTCTAAAAAATATAAAATTTGGTTTGCAAGTACTTTTTCATATGGAGATCATGTTGAACGGTTCAGATTGACCATTAGAATTTTAAAAACTCAAATATTGAGCTATTGCACGAAGGCTCTCTATGCTACACATAGCATATTAGCTTTTTCCTACACACACACACACACACACACACACACACACACATATATAGAGAGAGAGAGAGCAAGGCTATCATACACTGCAATGCATAGGCATCTTTATGCATTGGACTATAATCACCGGATTCAAAGTCTAAATAACCGATCCAAACCGTTGATCTTGTTCTCCATATTCATGTGTTTGGAGACCAAATTTTACATTTTTTCGAATTGTTTTACTATTTATTAAGCCACTTTGAAAATCGTTGATCGAACGGTAACAGTAAAATCAAAAGGCACCATTGGATCAGCAATTTTCAAAGTGGCTTAATAAATAGTAAAACATTTCTAAAAAAATAAAATTTGATCACCAAATACATATTAATATGGAGAACAAGATAAACGGTTTGAATCAGTTATTTGGACTTTAAATCTGGTGATTTATAGTCTAATGCACAAAAATTCCTTGCTCTATATATGTAAGTTTGATATTTTAATTGCCGAGTGCTTTAATCTCAAGAACCAATGAAACCACAATTGAAATCTATATATTATAATTAATCAAAGGTTTTGCAAATTGGCAAGGCCCAAGTAGCCTATCCTCACAGAAAAATTATCATACATTTTCTCTCTCTGTCTACAACTAATTTTCGGCCCTTTGTCAGATCTCATCCCAATATCTCATGGGGATTATTGTTAAAATTTTTCCAAGGCCCATTATCAATTGAATGTCGAGCGGAAACAACAATTAAAATCTCCAGTCTTCACCCGGCCAGCCCACCAAAATTTTCTATAAAAAAAATTATATATTCTCATCACTCCTTGTTCCTAGGGCTGTAAACCAGAGGCTCAGGCCGAGCTGGGTCTTAGCTCAGCTTCTTAATTCTGACCCGAACTTGGACCAAGCGAGCTGGACGTAGGTCTCCCGAGCCGAAAGTCTTGACTCAGCATATAACAAGTCAGCCCAAGCTAGCTCACTAGAATTTATTGGGCTGCTGTTATACATATAATTGTAATAAACAAATTTTCTTTATGCTATATCATTTCTTTTGCTTCCAATCGGGTTATAATTCTCACCATATACATTAATGAGGAGGGTTCAAATGCCTCCATCTCTTTCCATCATTTTCAAAGTTCAAACAGTCAATCCGAACCGTTCAACCTAACCTCCACTAAAATATATTTGGAGACCAGATTTTACATTTTTAGGAATTTTTTTACTATTTTTTAAGATAGGTACAAAATCAGTAAATCTGAACTATCTAAAAACAGTATTTTTGTATCTATCTAAAAAAATAGTAAAAAAATTCCTAAAAATATAAAATTTGGTCTCCAAAGATATTTTAGTATGGAGGTTAGATTGAACGGTTCGGATCAATTGTTTGAGCTTTGAAAATGATAGAGAGAGATGGAGGCATGATGGAGGCACAAAAACATGGAGGCATTTGAACCCTCCTCTACATTAATATATACATGTTGTTTCTTTTGGAAAATCTCAACCAATCAAACTTTGCAACACAAATCTCAAAGCATTGTTTGAATTTTTGGAGAGTAAATGGAATTAACCACAATAAATATCAAGTTCGGGTCCGCACCCTCGTTATAAGGCAAGCCTTGGCCAACACTAAATAGTCTAGTATGGTAGGCTCTCTTTTAATGACATTAATTGTGTTTACACTTCACATGCGCAGGTGCCTGAAAGTTACACCATAAGTTCAGTCCTACTTGGTTAACTTTTTGTAAATACCAAAATTACAAATAGGGGAGTAAGCAGAAGATATTTTTTTTAAGAGAGGAAAAAAATGCGGTCATTCTGATTTTTTTCTGGAAATATAATGAGTTATCGACGTGACACATAAATTATAATTTTATAGAATAAAATGGAAAAATAAATTGGAAAAATGTTGTGAGTGTATATTAATTAGTATTATTTAACTTTTAGCTAGTTAGGTTGAATTTCAATCTCGTTGCCGTCATTAAAACATTTGGACTGAAAACTTTTTCATTGGAAAATAAGGCATTGAAAATTTCACCTTTAGCCCTTGTACTACAAAAGCTGCATATGTAGATTATTACACTATGAGCTACATCATGATCACTCAAAGTTCACATTGTAGGAATGAAATGCCTCCCTTTTCTTGTTGTACCAATAAATAGAGCGTGGCAGCCATGGGATAAATCAACGGTACTGAAATACTATTCTTGTCAGTCTTTAATAGGCTGTCAATTGTAACAATTACAACATTCCACTTTTCGCAAAGATCCATATAGAAACTTATCGAAATACTGTTATTCAGCATTTAATAGGCTGTAAAATGCAGACAACTACAACTAATATTTCACAAGATATCAAAAGTTGACAAAAACTATGGCTTTTTTAGTTCTGAAACGTTGTCATTTGAAGTATACCAAAACAAATCGAAAAAAACTTTTAAAAGCATCAAGGAAGTGGGATATAGCCAAATGAAACTTCATATTTTCTTGGGTACATTAAAGGTTTATTTGGAACCATAATTTTGGTCTTAATTCATACTTTCATAGAGCAACTACCACGTGAATATTCATCTTACTACCTTAATTTTAAAACTACCAGTAGAAGTAATTTCTCTCAATGAGCGAACATATCCAAAGGTTCAAAAGAGCCAAACAATTTTTATAGGAGCCAGCAGAGAGAACTCTGGTACTTGCATGACATGAATTAAAAAGGAAAGAATGTCCAACTTTATTACAAAACTAATTATTAGGGTGGAAACAAGTTATACTATGATAAATGCAAGACAGTAGCTCTGAGAAGATTCAAGTTATACTATGATAATGCAGAAAGCATACTGGCCGTAGCTAGAAATGAAATGCAGCATTCGCTCATTTATCAATGAACTGTTATCTTTGGACGAAATTCAATGCCATTAAATATTAGCCCTGTCTTTGGACATAGTTCTTTTGTTTCTAGCACACTTACTCCAACTTCATCATCCTCCTCACCATCATTGTAGAATTCCCCAATCTCTACTTCACTCCATTGGTCATCTCTTACTTGAGGATATCTGATCTGATTATTTGGGTTTTGCCTGGACATACCATTTCTGGCTTGTAGGCAAATCCGGTGGCGAGACTCTTTATCATGAAAGGTAATAGTTGCTTCTAACGGAAGATCAAAGCCGTTCGAGTCATCTTCTAACTTGAAGATGAAGTAGGCACTATATCTCGTTTTCGGGGTGAGATTTTTGCATCTGAAACTTGCACCGATTTCAAACCACCAAACTAATACCAGATGTTGCACTTCTGAGAACCTAATAATTAACGAATGGAGAGAAAGGTGAAATTTTGAATTTCATTCTTCGTAGGCATATATATGCCGAGCTAAGTAAAACCTTTATGTTTATTTGTGCTTTGTAATTAAGTAAAATTTATGTTCTTGAATTAAATTATTGAATTATATATGATTATCACAGCGGAGAATTTGTACATATTAGATCACTTTGTGCAATTAACTTTGGAAATAGCAGAGAGATTCTATGATGGCTACCACTGGACTTTTCGAGAGGTCATTAAAATTTTACACTAACTAATTTTAAAAATTGATATGAATCATGCATTAAAATATATAAATCTGAAGTAATATATAGTTTGAATAACACACAAACACACACACACACACACTAACTTCCACAGTTTAAATAGAAGGAAAAACAAAGGCAAGAAGATAACCCTACTTACCTGGATTCATGGTTTGGCACCTGTTCCCAATATCGCGGATCATGACCCCATATAACCAATACTGCTCTTGTAGCTGACAGCATGTAGATCTTTGCACCACTTGATCTATCCAGCTTAAGGCACTGAAGTAATGTTATGACGATACATCAAATGAAAACTGAAGTTACTAAATAATAGAAGAAATCAAGATAACTAAATAATAATCTCACATCTGAAACAAAAATGACTATAAATTAGTGAAAAGGTACCATTTTTCCATCATCAACAATGATACCACAATTGCATAGATGATAGTAGAGGTCCTTCTTGGAAGCCAAGACAGGCTGATCAACAGTCGTGGAAAGGATGTGACCGAGATCAGTGGGCAAAAATTGCTCCCACACAGCATCTGCATCTAAAGCTGACTTAAAGAAGGTACAAACACTAGAGCAGCGGCATGCGTCTCCTGGAGAGGTTAGTGAGATGACACGAGACAGACAATCCTGTGGCAGCCTTGAGATCTCACAGCTGTTTTTTGCTCCCATTGTGCTAAGAACACTTGGACTTGTGTTTTCACCTTATGTGCCTTATTTATTTGCGATTTGAAGTAATGAATATTTATAAATTAAAAACGTATACTGTATCAGGCTAATATCTTTATAAGAGCACAATTAGAATGCGTCTAGAAGTTGCACACACACATAATGACATACTGGTGATATTAGTTTAGGTTTAGCACAACTTGATCAATCTTGTCCCTTACATTTGGTCTAATTGTTGGAAATTAGACCAACTAATTAATTTTTTGTAGTTATTAATTATTAAATGTCTAATCAATATTTTAGCCGGTTAACATATGTTGACATATTATATTTGACATCTCTAAGTCTGGGAAATATTCTGGTACATAGTATCCATGGTGTTCGAGCAATTATATCCAGCAAAATATAGTTGAAAATCATTTTTTTTTTTAGAATGAAATTAGCTACATGACAAACAATCTTGAAGCCACAAGTTCACAACAGTTAATGTAGGCGTCATATTCGGGTAACGCATGACCAGAATATTGTTTGATGCAAAAAAACTTATAGAGCATGACTTCGAAATAAATTATATTTGCAAAATGTCATTCTTGAAAATTTGTGCATTTTCTAATTTATGTGAACAATGCATTCAAGAACTTTTATTTGCCATAAGCATGATTTTGTAGATGAACTTTTTTTTTATAAAATGAAATCAATTTTTTTTTAAAAATTCCTGCGCATGAACAGTTGAATGTTTTATATGATTGTGGGCATTGCATTCTTTGAATTTAAAATATGGTACGTGACATGTGAACTTATATTTATGCAATACTGTTTGAAAATGTTGGTTATTTTTTTCTGTGAATTAGTTAATTTTTTTTACTTGTACATTTTGCATACATGGGCATTGAATATCAAGAACCAATGTTTATGATAAGGCATCGAGACAAACACATTTTTTTTTTTTTTGCAAGAAGTTTAATTATAAGATATTTTAAATTATCGATGTTGTTTTCTTATATTTGAACTCGGTGTGGTTTGGTTTAGTTGGTTGAATCTAAGAATAACTTGACTAGAACTAAATAGCGCACTATGACATTTTCAATCTCTCATCCTTTCACTTTGTGAGTTCCAGGTACAAAGTGTAAGACAGAGATACGAGAGGTCGAATTTGAAGATTGTGAAAGTTGCCACAATGAAAAGTATTTTTTTGTTTAAAATAAACCTGGAGTGGTATTTCAATTGTATTTATTTACATCGTAATAGTTTCTAATTGCTTATACATTTGTACTATGAAACTTAAATGAAAGTTTACCATATATTATGGCTCTTGTCTTGTTATTGGTAATGTATGTATATATATAATTAAATATAGGATAAGTGGAATGCCTTTTGCTAATCAGCGTGGTGAGTTGTCTACCCTATTGTCTAGGTGTGACACAAACATGTGCCAAATTAAGTTTATAAATTTCAAGTTAATGAAAATGGAAAGCAGCAAATATTTTATAAAGATCAGATTTTATAAATTTTCCATCTAGCTTGATAATAAGAAAAAGAAAACCCATCAAACACTAGTGCTTTAGAAGTTTTACAAGCAAATACAATATCCTTAATCTCCTCTAAAGTAAAGATCCTTTCTAATTCCTTTCTATTTAAATCACTAAGTTTGTCTTGATCTCCCCACAAATCCTCTAGCAACGAAAAGTCTCTAGTAGTATTAGTTCCTAAAAGTGCTTGAGAGTAACTAGTAACATTGTTTTAAAGCTATAGGATCACTGATCATCATTCCCTCATGATTTTTTTTTTTTTTTTTTGTATTATTATCCCCCTCTAAACGAACCATTTCAACCTTGCCCTGTGTTGCCAATAAGATTCCTCCTCACTTAAAATATCCCTACACTGAGATTGACACTGTATCCATCTGTCATCTCCTTACTGTCTAATTGACTCCTTCCATTTCTGACTTCAAAGTCACTAATTTTCTCGATAAGTTTTGTTTTAATTCTCCTTTTTTCCCCAACTAAATTATAACCCCACCCTCTTAATTTATGCTTAGTCCTTTACAACTTACACCTCTAGCTTTCCCCTATATTCCTAATTATGAGTGATTCAGACAACCAATTTTCCAACCTATATCCTCAGACAACCAAGATTTGTCAAATTTAAAATTAGATGTTCTATTAGAATTCGAATCCCCTACTTTCCACAACAAAGGAGAATGATCAGAATATAATCTATGGAAAAATGAGTTTGAAAAATGTCTCTCCTATTCAATATCCCCTTCTTATCATTTAAAGGCAGTTCTAATAGTAAAAATATTAAAAAAATGTAAAGTTTGGTCTCCAATCACATTTTAATATAGATTGAATGTTGAATAGTTTGGATTAACTATTTTGACTTTAAAAATGTAATAAATTTGGTCTCCAGAAATAAATGTTTTAATATTAGCCTCTCTCTCCCTCTCTCTTTTTTTTTTTTTGAAATATCGGCAGCAGCTCCAAAATATATTGAAATTTCGGAAATTGATTACATCAGTTCTTAGCTAAAATTAAATAATGGGAAAATCCAGCCATATTGATTACCCATTCAACAATGAAACTAAACAACACCCCCCCCCCCCCCCCCCCCCCCCCTCCCTCTATCTGACCTGCCCACATCAAAAAGTACTTGGTAAAATCTGAACAGTTGATCCAAACTCTTGATTCGAACAACTCAACATATAATATTTTATATCTTTCAATATCTCAAACCTTTCATACCTCATCATACCTCATATTTTATATCTTTATTTTCAACATCCTAACTGTCGACCCGAATAGCTCAACAAAATATCCATACTAAAATATGTTTGGGGCTAAAATTTTATAATTTTTGAATTTTATTTACTATTCTTTCAGACGGGTAAAAAATCACTACTTTTTAAAGGTCCAGAAACAATGATTTTGTCTCTATCTTAAAAAATAGTAAAATATATTCAAAAATTATAAAATTTCATTCCCAAGCATATTTTAGCATGGATAACTGAATATCATATTGAGTGGTTCAGATCAACAGTTGAGACTTTTGAAAACGAAGATATAAAGTATAAGGTATGATGACGTATGAAAAACATGAGGTATTGAAACCCTTCCCTTTATATTTATAAAGGTTGGCAAAGATCAAATCTTAAAAGGGTTCATGCACCCACCCACAAATATATTGCATATTACTCATTAACACAAAACAAAAAAAAAACAAAAAAAAATGTACTCTGATCACTCTCCCTTAGGAGTAATTATCCCTCAACCTGTTCTAGATGTATGCATATAGAAGGGGATCTGTGAAGTTCATATAAGATTAAAATAAACGATCCCAATCTCATTCTATCGGTATGTACACCTCTCTTAGTCTCCTTGTGCCCAACGTTCGCCCACTCCGTGCTCAAGATTTTTGTGGGTCACTTCAAACTTGGTCAAGATTGAGTAATTTGGGTCCCATTTCAGATTCTAATAAATATTTTCTTGGACTGGTTTTAATTGTTCTGTTGGCAACGATATATAATCAGTTAAGTCGTTAATGGTAGGCCACTTCCAAATCCAAATGTTTTATGTGGATCCAACTTCATTTTGCTGTGTATACAAATCAAACTAAAGCTCTAATCCAAATAAAATCATAAACTTCAAGCCACTATACACATGGTTTTTGGTAACATAAGCTTGATATTTATCCAAATAGTTGGCATATTCTGGATGCTTTGAACATAATTAGTTGGCCACTTCCAATTACTTACATATTATATAGTATACCTCCCTTCTTATATTAGGAACTTAGATTTGCTGATTCCCAATGACTTTGATTAAATGATGAAATTTCAAGTTAAATATAAGCCCTCCGATCAAATATCTAATTATATATCTCTCTTCTCTATGTGTAAAAGTCTAAATTTATTTACACACGTAATCTTCACATGCAAATTGTATCATGTTTATGATTGGCCATGATTTTCCAATAGGATCCCCAAGCTTCATTAGCCCATACTGCTCCACAAAGAATACCTAAGGTTAAAAGGATAAATCCGAAACTAATAACACGATAACTCCAATAATCCAAACGCTCAATTAATTCATATTTATAATAGTTTGGAGATAAAGCAAAGGAGTTTTTTTCCAAAATATGTTTTTCTATTTTTTAAAAGTCATTTAAGGATTTTATGAAATAATTTATAATTGATTGGTCAAGCCTTCATTTCTTTCTATTTTTATATGATTTAAGGGGTTTTTTTTTGTGATTTAATATGAAATTTATTTTGAGATTTTTTTTAAATATATCAATAAGATAAAAAAAAATATATGTCATTTTAAAGAATGTTATTTATCTGTAGATATTGTGTAATATTTCATTTAAGAAATATTATTTGTCATTAATTTAGTATTTTTTAAAATATATCATTTTGTATGACTTTTGTTGTTCTCTTATAATATGTTTCTGTTACAATGCATAGGCACGATACTAGTCTTTTGTAAAGCAATAAGTAATTACTACATTGTGTATTAGAATGGTAACAAAAAAAATTGTAAAAAAAAGCCTACAAGTTTTATTGTAAATCTAACAACATGAGTCTGTTTGAGGTTTGGAAGAAATAGAGGTGAATTTGTGCAGCTTGCCTTCAAATGTTTCAAGTGCAGACAACAGATCTGATATAATTAACACTAGTAATATGTTCTTCTGACTGATCTCGAAGCTGGATGTATTTATATAACTCTACTATTAAATTAATTAGAATAGGTCATATGTAAGTGATTGTTGTAATGTTAATTTGCAGTTATATTGTTAACATTGTATTGTGTGATTAAGGGATCTTGGGATTCCTATTGTCTCTGTTATTTTCTGAGAGTTCTTAAATGAATGAAAAATGTTACCAACTAAGAAATTAGCATGTGATGTTGATCTGAAAGATGTTAAGCTTGAGCACAAAAAAAGAAATATATAATTGTTTTTCTTTGGTAATTTAATTCGCAGTAATGTTTGATTTTTTTCATGTTATTTATTTAAATTGTTATCTAATCAGGTGGGCAACATGAAGAGACCAGCTGATAGACCTACGGGCAGCTATCATGACCGACGGGTAGGTCTTTAGGAATGACCTCATAGCAGAAACAATGTTAAATATTTGTAAGGATATTGAATATTACGATATTTTATGAAAAGCATAGTTATTTTTAAATTTTCTGAAAAATAATGTCTAGAATGTATACAACAATATGTAAATACAATACTATATGATACGTTGCTTAAAAACATGATTATGTTTTGCAAACTGATATAATAACTATTTATACACATATTAGATTCAAATATTAAATTATATTTAAAGTATAGAAAACTCTCAATTTTCTAATAATTTTTAAATACTCGAATCAATCTCAAATTAATAAAAAAACAAAAAAATCTTCGAGTAAAACCAATCCAGCCTGATTGTCCATACACTATGAGGATCGGCCTTCTACAATAGTCTGATCTTGATGTGATACTATTAGCATGCTAAGTTCTAATTTGCATGACTAATTTTCTTCATCGAAATATGGAAATTTTTATTCTGTTTTGGATAAATTCTCAATTTCCTTCAAACCTACTAAAATTAGTACAAAACATGCTTGCTGTAAATAATTTATTACATAGCAACTTAACATTCATTTTTGGTCAACTTCCGGATAAAACAGATAGTGATTTTCGTGTTATGTTTGAGCTTCATCAATATCCCTTTTTTTTTTTAATTCCTGCCTTCCGGAGGCCTTAAATGATTTTCTTTTAATTTTTCGTTTCTTAAGCTAATAGGGTTTCTTAAGCCCTCTTTTGAATCATAATATATTATTGGCTCGGGGAGAATAATTATATTTTACAACTAGAGAGATGGCATGGAATTGAAAACTAAATAAATCAAGACTAGCTAATCCAGAGATGTATTCTTCCGTAGGATAACGTTAGCTTATTTGGTTCGTTGGAAACATATATAACAATGGATTAGTACTGTAGCTCATTTATGTCACCGACAAAATTCAGAATTTTCTATTTTACAAACTTATTAAATATTTTATAACCAACCGGAAGATGAAATATTTTTTGATGTCATAGATAGAATTGAGTCAATAATTCAGTTCCTTTAGACATCTATGAATTAAGATATGGATTCAAATTAATAATAATGCATGGAATCAATAATTTGGTTACTTCTAGACTTCTAGTATATCCCAAAAAAAAAAATTCATCTTTCTCCATTATGATAAAATATGTTAGGAACAAAATCAATTATTCGGTTACTTATAGTATATATCACAAATACAAATTCATCTTTCTCCTTTATGATGAAATATGTAATATATTTCTACACATAAAAAAATAAAAACAAAATTGATTGATTTGTGACTTGATGCTCTCAACGTAGGGATTGGAGCTATATGTAGAATTTTTATGTGGCTATAAACTGTAGTCAGATTAGGATGGGAAACACTCCATCACACTTTTGGTAGTTCAATTGCGTAGGGAATACTCTGCTTTTGTGCTTATTTAAGTTGTCCTTTTAGAAAGACTTAATTCTTAGTCGTCTTTGCTATACAACACTAGTCTTTGATATAGACATGCTTTATCACCCCCGGTGGAACCACCAACACTAGTCTTTGATATAGAATATGCCAACTATTTGGATTTATATAGTGCCTTGTCAAATATCTAATGGTCTAGTATATGGTAGGCAGTCTCTTTTAACGACATTAATTGTGTCCACCCTTCACACAGCTGCCTGAAACTGAAAGCTAAATACACCATAAGTTCAGTTCTACTCGGTTAACTTGTTCTAAACACCAAGAAAGAGAGACTGGAAAAAAGTGCAGTCATTCTGATTTTTTGTGGTTGTTTAATGAGTTATCCACGTTTACCTTTTTTTCGATTTTCTCCCCCAAGCTCACTTTCTCTCTTTAGACTTTGGTACATTCTTTTTTGGATTATTTGTACCTTTTTTTTTTTTTTGTCATCACCCACCTCTCTGTTTATAACTTTTTTTTTTTTCTCCATTCTATCTCACCAATATTTCTGACGATTTGTAAAGAATATCTAGCGAATCTAAAACTACAAATGTTTTGTATTATTCGGTTTTCTCTTTTAAATGAGATCCACATTAAAGTACTTTTGGGTCCTATGTGCTCCACTTTTTTTCTTCTCTTCATGATATGCTAGGTATACATACATCTTTTGTTATTTAGGTTTATATACTTGAAATTAACACTTTACAGCATTGTGTCTCACTGTTTACAGACTTAAAAGCTTGGATTTAAATAATTGGATTTAGTAGCTAGCACCAAATCTAAAAATATAAAATTCATAAATTAGTTGAAAGTTCACATACATAAAATCAGCAATTCACAGATTTGTATAGCAATGTTTATAGATTAGAAAACTTGGATTTATATGATTAGTTAGCGCCAAATCTAAAAAGATAAATAATTTAGATTACTTGTTAGATTTATCAACTTGAAATCAACACTTTACAAACATGTAGAGTAAGGTTTACATACTTGAAAGCTTGGATGTGAAGAAAGAGCGAACATCTAATATATATATATAGAGAGAGAGATAGCCTAATATATAATCGATTGTTTCTAGCCTCCCATACAACTAAATCATTTTCCGACTTTTAAAGTCCAAATGATCGATCCAAAATGTTAGATGTGATCTCCATATTAAAATATGCTAGGAACAAAATACAGAAAAATATGATGGTTTCTATTTTCATTGTCGAAACTATAGAGGAAGAGGAGAAATAAAGGAATCAAATCCTCAGCCCACTGGTGGGTCGAATTTTGCTGCCATCTATGAAAACTAACCAATCTTGATCTGCCACGTTTTGGACTTCTCAATGATAGTTTTCACAATAATTAAATACTTAGATTGTCATTAATATTTCTAAGCATAGAAAAATTAACTCACGTGGTCAACAAAAATAGAAAAAAAAATCCAGTTTGTCTTTATGAAATCACCATTCTTATATTATAATAACACAAGTAAAATAAATTTATAACAAATTACAATAAGATATTTTTCTTATGAAAAAAGAGATATATGCATTGGCAAAACTCGTCCACAATAGTAACTAATCACTATTTTATGCTGACCTAACTAAAGTTCGTTGGTCATACAAAAGTTTAAGAGACTAGTAGTCGATGGATCATCAGATTTGGTCGATTATGGGTGGTTTTAACGATCCGCATGTCTTTGTCATGCGGACCAATTGTGCGGCCACGCAGCACAGTGAGGAAAAGTCCGATATGGACTACTATGTGGTTTTTAACGTGCGATGTGTTTGTCAGTCGCTCCAGTGATGGATTCGATCACAGTATTCTAGAAGGGCAACCTCTGTGTAAATTTAAAAAGTAATTGGAATTTAATAGATCGGAATTAATTTTTTTTTTCTTTTCTGTAGTTTTTGTTGTTTTTAATATGTGAATGATTACTATTTTATTATGTAAGAAGCAACTTTTGTTATATTTTTATTATTTAAGCTACTATTTTTGTGTTGTTTTTCATACTATCCGATTAGTTAATTAATTTGTATTTTTATGTTGTGTTTCATACTATCCGATTAGTTAATTAATTTGTATTTTTGTGTTGTTTTTCATACTATCCGATTAGTTAATTAATTTGAATTTGATAAGATATTTGAACTCGATTCCAACCTTACTCTCTCAAAAATCCAGAACTCGATAAGTGTATCCTAGAAGGGCAAGTGCCTCTGTTATGATTTTGAAAAGTTACTTTAATTTAATAGGTCAGATTTAAATTGTTCTCTGGAAATTAATTTTGTTCGTTTATATCGTTTTCGTTGGTTTTAATATGGGAGAGGTTATTATTTTATTGTTTTTTATTATGTCAGAAATAATTGTTGTTACCTTTTTATTATTTAAGCGACTATTTTTTATTTTTTTATCTAGTACTCAGTTAATGAATTTGAATCCGATAAAATATTTGAACTCGATTTGTTCACTATCCTTGCAAAAATCTGGAATCCGTCCATATCTGATTGGGACTGATTGCACTGAATGTATAATATCAATATAAGAGGTGAGAATTTGCTGATCTTCTGGAAATACTCTTACAATTCTGTTAGCAATATTACAACTCTACTACTCAATTATTTAACCTCTAAAATTACACCTCTAGTACCTAATTATATAATCATATACCTCCAAACTACTACAATACTCTTCTTGATTTTTCTCTTGCTCTCTCTTACTTTGCTTACATGCTTTCTTGCTTAAACGGTTCAAAACGGAGATCAAGATAATTACCTACTATGGAGTTCTCTAGACAATTAAAATATTATTAATTGTAGAAATTTTCTAACCAATCTAGCTAAAGTTATTTTCACGAATGTAATTATAATGGACTCTTCTAGAAATTTCCTAATCAATATTGTGAAATTAATTTCATGACTATTGTAGACATTTCCTGCGTTGCATTTTTAATAATTTATTTGAGGTCGGATAAGAATGACTCCATATATGCAAATACGACATCAAACCAACTTATTATTTACATGTATTTTTCTTGAGACAGGAGACTACGAACTAAAAAAAGAAAAGAAAAATTCCCAGGCAAGTCAATTAGATAAAGAAAAAGAAGTGAAATAAAGCACTGGAACAAAATTAGTACACATATGAGGAAAAATATTACTATTAATTCCATGAAATAGGAATAATATAAGGTGACTTTAAGATGATTCGCTGATGCATTGACTTGGTCATACAATTTTTGTAGATTAGTAGTCGATCAATTGCGGGGTGTTTAACGAGTCGCATGTGTTTGCCACAAAGACTTATGGAACGGGCAAGAGGCCAGGTGAAGAAAAGTCCGATATGGATGACTACTATGGTCGACTACTTTGTGGTTTTTCACGAGCCGAATGTGTTTGTCACACAGACTTATACAAGTCTCACACACGGTCAGATTCAGTGTATTCTAGAAGGACAATTGCATGCCTTTCCTTAACTTTGAGAAATAATTTTGATTTAATATGTGGGGATTTAATTATTTTCTTTGGAAATTGATGTCTTTCCCGATCGCTTTTTTGTTTTTATTGTGTGAAAGAATATCATTTTATTATTTTTTATTATATAGGATAGTATTTTTTTTTTTATTATGTAAGTGATTTTTTTTGTTTATTTTTTAGTATCTTATTAGTTAGTGAATTTGAATCTGATAAGTTATTTGAGCTTGATACCTGCCTCAATCTTATAAAAATTCTGGATTTGTTCTAGTAAAAATTCTGGAGCTGCTCCAATCAAATTGGAACTGACTGAATTGAATGTTGCCTACGGGTTTCCAATCAATAAAAGACTGAATTGAATGTATAGCGTGAAAAGAGTGACAATTTGCTGCCCTCGAGGAAAAACAAGCATCATTTTTTTCTTCATCCAACCATTCAAATATATTCAATGGTTCAGATTTTCAAAAAAAAGAAAAGAAAACACGAGATTGTATATCAAAATCTGAACTGTTAGAAAGCATTTTAATGATTGAGATGTAAAAAAGCATGTTCCTACTTTATTGGAAGAAGAACAACAAATTTGACTCCCAAAATAAGAAGCACGGTAGTCAAAGTTGTAACTTGTGTGGTACAAGTAGACCAGACCAATGATGAAAATCAAAATCATACATACATTATTATAGAAAAAACATTTGTACATCGGTTCAAATCTCATTCTACAATTGGATTCCGAACCGATGGCTATCACCCCATAGGAAAAGTATACACATATGCCATCGGGTCAAACCAACAGTGTTCAGCCCCACTGTCATCGGTTGAAAATTAAACACATATGACAATAATAGTTTTTCGGTCATTAAATAAGCCGTTCAATATAGAAACACTATTGGATCTACTTTGGTAATGAACCGATGGTGATCCTATATACAGTGTTTATTTTTCTTTTATGCTATTCAATAGTTACGTTATCTGTTACCTTTTTGACCCGTTGGTAACTTATGTGAATATATGTTTTTAATTATGCTTTTATTAGGGTGTAGCCTCCGTGTTTTTGTGTGTGTATATATATATATAGAGGTTGGCTAAGATCAAAGTGGTAGTTCCTGAGCTTTGGTGCTACCAATTCATTTTTCAATTTTCAAAGTTTAAAATGTCGATCCGAATGTTAAAGTTGATCTCTATATTGAAATGTGCATGGAGACCAAATTTTACATTTTTCTGAATCCTTTTACTATGTATTAAGCCACTTTGAAAATCGCTGATCCAACTTTGGCTTAACAAAATAGTAAAATGAGAAGCCACTGTTGGATCAATAATTTTCAAAGTGGCTTAATATATAGTAAAAGGATTCATAAAAATGTAAAATTTGGTCTCCAAGCACATTTTAATATAGAGATCAACTTGAACGGTTTTATGGATAACCTAGACCGACGTGCTATGGATAAATAGAGATCAACTTGACTGATTTTATGCATAACCTAGACTGATGTGCTATTGCTAGTTAAATATGCGTGAATAATTTGGTATGAATTTGTGTGGATTAATCTGGCCTATTTGAATAATTGCTAAATTAAGCAATTGTAGAGAAGTGCGTCGTTAAATAACCGGTTACTGAGTTTTGTAGCCGACTCCGCTTTATTATTTTGTTTTCCTTTTTGTTAGTGACATAGGTTAATAGGCGAAAGAAAAGTGCGAAAATGCTTATATAATCACCCTCCAGATGATAAAAATCTGGAGTGTGACATTTAACAACTAGCAAGACACTCGTTTATTTTCACGGACATATAGTCTATGAATCAATACAACTTAGATCTCTCTATAAATATATTCTCAACATTTTAACAATCCAAAAAAACTACAAGCTGCAGAAAGGAAAAAAATAACTCGAATTTAACTAATTTATCATAAATTACGAAGCCTTTTCCATAAGCTGAATTGGGCAGAGAATATAGGTTTTGCTGGTTTCAACAATGCAACCATTCGGCACGGTTTTTGAAAAAAACGTACACGGTTCTAAAACCATGACAATTTACCGATCCTTTCATACATGACACCTGCAGACATGGTTGCAAAACCATGTGTATACTCAATGTTTATGTAGTAGTCCGCAACACGTAGAAATTTCATCTAAGTTGTCATAAGGCAAAGCCTTGGCCAATACTAAAAGGTCTAGTATGGTAGGCAGTATCTTTAATGACATTAATTGTGTTTACAGTTACACACAGATGCCAGTCCTACTCGGTTAACTTTCTGTAAAAACCCTTTATATTTTTTTTGTATATATATATATAGATTATTACACTATCAGCTACATCATGATCACGCAAAGTTGACAGTGGGAATGAAATGCATCCCTTTTCTTGTTTTACCAATAAATAGAGTGTGACAGCCATGGGCTAAATCAACAGTACTGAAATACTATTCTTGTCAGTATTTAATTGGCTGTGAAATGTTGACAATTACAGCATTTCGCTATTTTTGCACAGATCCAAAGAAACTTATCGAAATACTGTTCTTGTCAGTATTTAGTAAGCTGTAAAATGCTGACAACTACAACTTATATTTTAGAAGATATAAAATGTTGACAATAACTACGCTTTTTTTAGTTTTGAAACGTTGTCATTTAAAGTATATCAAAACAAATCGAAAAAAAGTGAGAATAATGAGTCATTTCTGACATTTCTCTCTTCTTCTTTTTTTTTACTTTTGTTTTTACTTTCCTGTTTTACTTTCTTTCTATCTATCCTGTAATTAAAATATTCTGATACATATTATGTAGAATAAATTCTCTTAAAAGTCACTCTCAAAGGGTTTTGCAGCTAGGTTTGTAAATGAGCCAAACCAGGTCGAGTTACGCATTGCTTAAATTCGTAAGATTGGCTTACCGGGTACTTACTCATAGGGACTTGTCAAATAAATAAGGATAACATCAGCTTTTAAAAGCATTAAGGAAGTGGGATATAGCCAAATGAAACTTCATCTTTTCTTGGGTACATTAAAGGTTTGTTTGGAAGCATGATTTTGATCTTACCATAGAAGGAAAAATCGGAATTGGGATCGGCACCGTCCGATCCTGATCCTGGATCAGAAAATCAGTCGGAATCGGCCGAATCGGATCAGAAAATCGAACTTTTTTGTTAGAAACTTGTTTTATACTAAAAAAATAGAAAAAAATTGATAAAAAAGTTTAGAAAAATTATTACAATCAAATAATTCACTAATATAATATAATATAAGCATTACAACTAAAAACACACTCTTTCAGTCCTAAAAAATATGTCGTGCTAGTTGGATCATTTCATTATTGTTTGTATTACGATAAAAAAAAGAGTATTGTTGCCCCAAATCAAAAAAATAAGACATTCTTGACCAAAATGAAGGATTATTTGTGACTTCATCTATGTCGTGCTGGCTAAATTATTAACTAATTATGTTTAAGAATCATAATTACATTTGGTCTCTTCTTTTGACTTGGTGAAAGTTTGGCCGCTTATCTTCCTTTTAATAGACCGCCACATATTACAGTTTTATGCACAGGTCACAAAACGGAATATCTAACAAGAGTTCCCTTTAAAAAAAAAAAAAAAAAAAAAGAAAGCAAACGCCAAAACAGATACCGAGATCCAATTTCCTAGAGAAAATCCAGTTCTCCACTAAAAAGTATCGGATGGTCCTGAAGCGTTCATACCTTTAGTCCCCTCTACGTGGCACCATCTCATTGGCCTTCATTAGTGAAGCTGATAACCACATCCAAATGGGTTAACAACTTTTTTCCAGTAAGATAAGATGTGACATGACAAAGAATAGACAGACTTTGAGGCATAAACTTTAGACCCGTTTCCAAATAAGTTAGGCGTTACATATTTTTTTATCATAGTTCGTGCCGCATTTCTTTTTGCAGCAAGATGGTGATAAATCTAAGCCAGTGGATCAAAAGTATGCGCTGATCAAATAAAAACTAATGGCGCAGATCTTACCGCAGCTTCATCTCTCCCAAATCCCAATCGACCCTTTCAATTTTGCCCCTTTCCTTCGTGAGCCGGGGTCGTCGCACAATCAAATGCCTTTCTTATTCTGAAAAATCGCTCCCAATAATGAGAATAGGTGAGAATCGGCCTTAAATGTCAACAATCTCTGAAAAGTCACTTTATTAGGCCGGTTTGAACTGGTTTTGTCGTTAAAAAATCGGAAACTGAGAAACTCGGTCCAAAATCGGATCGCTGGCTGCCGATTCCAATTCAAATCGGCCGAATTGGATCGGAATCGGCCAATTTTTCCTTCCATGGATCTTACTTCATACTTCCATAGAACAATTACCAGCTGAATATTCATCTGACTACCTTAATTTTAAAACTACGAAGTAATTTATCCCAATGGGCCAACATATCCAAAAGTTTACATGAGCAAAACAATTTTTTTATAGAAGGCACGAGAGACAACTCTGGTACATGTATGACATGAATAAAAAGGAATGAATGTCCAACTTCATTACAAAACTAAATAGGGTGGAAACAAGGTATACTATGATAAATGCACTACAATAGAGCTGAGAACATTAAAATTACTAGGGTTAGTAGTGCAGAAAGCATATTGGCCATAGCTAGCAACGGAATGCAGCAATATTCGCTCATTTATCAATTGACACTATACAAAACTCAATGCCATTAAAGATTAGCCCTCTCTTTGCCCAACTTCATCATCCTCCTCACTATCATTGTTGAATTCCCTGATCTCTACTTCACCCATTTGTCATCTCTTACTTGAGGATATCTGATCTGATTATTTGGGTTTTGCCTAGACATACCATTTATGGCTTATAGGCAAATCCTGTGATGAGACTTTATCATTAAAGGCAATAGTTGCTTCTAATGGAAGATCAAGGCCATTTGAGTTGTCTTCTAATTTCATGATGAAATACGTAGGCACCATTTCTTGTTTTCGGGGTGAGATTTTTGCATCTGAAACTTGCACTGATATGCAACCGCCAAACTAATACCAGATGCTAAGAACACTTGCACTTTGTGTTTTCACTTTAGGTGACTTAATTTATTTGCTATATCAAAAAAAATATATCTATAAATTAAAAACGTATACCGTACAAGCTAATTTCTTCATAACAGAAAATTAAATAGTGTCCACTAGATGTTACACACACACATACTGACATACAGTTAATATTAGTTAAGGTTTAGCACAACTTGATCAATCTTGTCGTTTTCATTTGGTCTAATTTTAAAATTTAGAACAATTAATTAATAATTAAATGTCTAATCAATATTTTAGCCGATTAACATATGTTGACATAATATATTTGTCAGCAAAGTCTGGGAAATATTCTAGTACATAGTTGTTGAAAGTTGATACAAAATTAGCTTTCCACATTTAGAATTATGTTGAAAGTTGGTCTAAATTCATCTCTTTATATTTGGAGTACTATAATTAGTCAAAGAGCGTGTAGGTGGTTAGTGGGTTCTATAATTAGTCAAGTAGGTTCAGTTTGCAATAGCAGGATAGGTGTAGTATAATTGTATTTATGGGAACTGCTTGTAATAGGAGGATAGGTAGTGGGGGTACTAAATTTAGATGTTTCAGATTTAGTTTTTTTGTTGTGCTATAAATTCAGCATATTGTAATCGAATTTAATCAAAGTAATGGAAGTTAATTTCAGCAGCAAATTTCTTCTCTCTGTTTCATTGTATCCTTTTGAAATTTCCAACAATAGTATCAATAGTGTTCGAGTCACCATATTTAACAAAATATAGTTGAAAGTCAAATGTTTTTTTTAGAACGTGATTACCTATGTCATTAATTCCATGCATTATAATTTCACTTGGCAAAATTGAGAGGGGAGGGATGTTACTAACTATTGTCCATAATTCCCCAGGATTCACAGGGTAGGTAACACTACAACAAAGTAGACACTTTTTGCGAGAGAAAAAATGCATTTATGACGGTCGTCCGTCACAAAAAATATCGTCGCAAAAAAAAAAAGCTAAACAATGAGAGTAGTCTGTCGCAAAAAGTTATATTTTTTTTCTCAGGAAAAGTGTCTCATTCTTGTTGTGTAACTAATGTCTTTTGACACGCAAACAAAACAGCGCAGAATACTGTGCAATACTATTTACATATAATTCCATAGACAATTAATCCCATCACTATTTGATTTAGTTTTTTTGTTGACTCTTGTCCAAAGTGTTTAGTTTATATACACGTCTAAACATTTGAACCAGTGGAACACTCAGATAACTCAATCCACCCTTTCCCTTCCACTGAAAAGAATACGTGCTTGAACTCCTAGTATCCAATGACAGGAGTTGAGTTCTTGGTTGGCGGATGGTTTGCATCGCCAGTTATCAACAGTGTGGTTCAGAAAGCACAGAACTATCTCGGTGCTAATTATGAGTTGCAGAAAGACACTCAAGGGTTGGTTGACAACTTGTCTCGTACACTTTTACTCTGTCAAGCAACAGTCAACGAGGCTGAAAAAAGAACGATTATCAACAACCCAGCACTTGCAGACTTGCTGAGGAATTTCAAATTGGCTGTCTATGATGCCGAAGATGTGTTGGACAACATGGAAGCCAAATCCATCAAGGAGAAAGTTCAGGTAAAGAACAAGGTTAGCAAATTTGCTTCCACTTCTCTTTCTGGTCTCAAGAGAATGTTTTTGCCTGATGATAACCACAAAAGTTTAAAGAATGTTGTTGATCAGTTGAACAAACATTCTTCTGATATCACAAAAATTCTTAACTTGGTAAATCTGAACGAAAGTTCTACTATTCACAAAGAGGTTACTTATCAAAGAGAGACCATTTCACAACCATTAGATCCGGTAGGTTTATATGGCAGACAAGATGAATTAAGTCTGATTTTAGAAATTATACTAGGTTCAGATTCAGAATCTAGTAAAAAGCGAGGGCAAAATTATAACACCTTCAATGGTCTGTGCGTTATTCCAATTGTTGGGATGGGTGGGGTAGGCAAGACAGCACTTGCTCAAGCTGTCTATAATGAGCCTGCGGTGCAAAATTATTTTACATCACAAGCATGGATCTCTGTTTCTTGCAATCTTGATATTGTACTGTTGATGCGTAAGATTTATGAATCTTTGTGGGGATATCTACGTCTAGATGTTATTACATTAGAGAACATTTCCAAATATCTCTCTGGGATAATTAAAAAAATGAAATTTTTAGTTGTTCTCGATGATATGTTTGACAAAATTGAATATCACTGGGATGTCATTTATACAACACTATCTCACGGTGCCCCAGGTAGTGTAGTTCTCATAACAACCCAGGATAAGGTATTCGCAAATAGGGTAGCAACCTTTACTCACATAGCTTTGAATCCACTAGAGCCTGGCACATTTTGGAAACTATTTAAATGTTTTGCATTCAGGAATGTAGTGATACCCAATGAAAAAAGAAATATCCTAAAACAGATTGGAAAGCAAATAGCAGAAAAATTACGAGGTTTGCCCTTGGCAGCTAAAATAATTGGAAATATATTGAGAGATGATGTAGATGAAGAAAGATGGAGAATAATTTCCAAAAGCGAATGGTGGAAATTACCTGGGGGCTCAAGCCATATCCTTCCCTCCATAGGACTTGGTTATGAGCACCTAGATCCGTGTTTGCGCCAGTGTTTTGCCTACTGTTCTGTATTTCCAAGAAGCTCATTGTTGGAGAAGGATAGATTGGTCCAGATGTGGATAGCCCAAGACTTTGTTCCCCATGATATCAATGGTATTAGACTTGAGGATGTGGGGAAGCAGTGGTTTGATAAGTTAGTTGAGAAATCCTTTTTTCAGCCCACGGGGGATAATAAAGGCTATGTCATGCCTAGTTTGATGCATGATTTGGCAATTATTGTTTCCTCTTATGAATGTTTCTACCTAAGTGATGAATCAGAAGAAATTCCTGAAGGGCTCCGTCATGTAGCAATAGATACAAAAAATCTTGAGATGATACAGGAAATAAAAAATTGCAAGCACTTACGCTCTTTCTTTTACTTTGGGATATGCCATATTGATGGAATGTATAGTGCTATTAACAAATCTCTGAGTAGCTTAGATAGGATTAGAGTTCTCGATTTATCTTATTTGCACATGGAAACAAAAGAACCACCACCGGCCATTCATAATTTGACCCACCTCCGTTTTCTAGATCTATCTTCCACTGGAATTGAAGTAGTAACACAATCTTCTTTTAATCATTATCACCTTCAAGCTTTGCATATTCGCAAATGTCAATTCCTTGAATTACCGACGGAAATTAATAAATTGATTAATTTACGGCATTTGAATGTTGATGGTGACAAGATAGCCCAGATTTCTAGGATAGGTCAACTAACCAGCCTCCAAAAACTTCATGAATATGCTGTTGGTGAAAAAGAGGGGCACAGAATAACAGAGTTAAAAAATATGAGAGAAATCACAGGACATATGCAAATTATTAATTGTGACAATGTCAAAAGCAAAGATGAGGCTATGGAAGCGAAATTAGTTGACAAGAAGCATATTGATTCTTTGGATCTAAAATGGAGCTCTACAAACAGAAAATCCAATATAGACTTGGAGATATTCTACGGTCTGAAACCACACAAAGAAATCAGACAACTTTTAATTTCCAACTACATGGGTTCATTGTTTCCAGATTGGCTAAAGCAAGTGAGCCATTATGTGAATTTACAAAGTATAATTCTTTTTTATTACACAAGTATAGAAGTCCTACCACCTTTTGGGCAACTTCCTTCTTTAAAATATGTTCAATTTAACTCATTCAATTCTATAAAAATATTTGATCACGATTTCTATGGAAACAATCAAACAGTTTTTCCATCTTTAGTGCACTTCCATATAGATAAAACTTCTTTAGAAGAATGGACAGAGGCACAAGCTGAAGCATTTTTTCCCCATCTCTCCAGTCTACATATAAAACAGAACAAAGCACTGAAAGATGTACCTCTTTACCATTTCGGTGCATCACTCAAGACCTTGGGATTGTTTGAATGCAACAATATTACTTCATTAGAAAGTTCTCTCCACCATCTCACCTGTCTTACAACCTTGCATATTTGCTTATATAGAGTAAGCATCTCTCTTAATCTCTACAATCTTAGGTACCTTGAGGATCTGATGCTTAATGATTGCTCAGAATTGAGTATTCTGGGAGAGCTACAAATACTAACCAACCTTAAACGCCTAGTAATTGTGAATTGTCCAAAACTCTACAGCAGTAGCGTGTATTCTACCATAAGTCAACAAAAAGGGAAGGGTTTACAAGTACAGCTGCTAGAAAATTTGCAGTCACTTGCTTACCTCGAAATGGACCAAAGCCTTTTGGATTACGATTACCCACAAATTTTGGGAAGGCTTCCTTCCCTCCGGGTTTTAAATTTCAAAGTGTCTCAATTTATCCAATTTACAAGGGATGAGACATTGTGGTTTGAAGAACTAACCAAATTGCGAGAGCTCTGTTTTGCCAACTGTGAATTTGAGCACCTTCCATCTAGTTTAGCTACACTATCATCACTAATGATACTGGTGTTGGAATTTTGTAATAATCTCAAATCTCTTCCCCCAAATGACATGCCTCAATTTCTCCGGGAACTATCTTTGAAAAGTTGCCCTCAAGAGTTGGTCCAAAGGTGCAAACCAGACGAGGGTGAAGACTGGCATCTTATATCTCATGTTCCACTCATCCGAATTAATGGAATATTAATTCATAGGCCACAAAGTTCAGAAGGAACTTCTGGTAAGATTTCAAAATTTCCAATAATTAATTTATTTTCAAATTATCCCAAAATAATTTGTTCACTTTTTCCTACAATTCTTAATTTCCAGGGTAACAACTGTACTGCGCACCATACAAATTATTTAGCTGATAATTGGAGCTTGCAAGGTATATATCAAATTCATTAATGCATTTATAGAATGTTCATTCTTCTATTAAAAAACTAAACGAAAAATTAAATGAAATATTAGTTTTAAGTTTTAAACATATGTCATTATAATTGTTTGCACCTCCGCCAAATTATCGTTATATTTTTTCAATGTAGGAACTTTAGGTGGTAGAAGTACATGCTTGTATGAAAGATTTCTGGTTGGGCAAATTGACAGAGGTACTATATATAACAGCCCAGCGCAATGCAAAAGAAAATGAAATTCATCACACCAAAACCCTCCGAGTGAAGAGAGAGAGAGAGAGACAGAGAGCAAGAGAGAGAAGAAAAGTGAAATGAAAGTGGAGAAAGTGGTGCACATTTCTATTCATCCACTATGACCAAATTAACCCAACCCATAACTCCGCATAAACATACCTAACTGAGACCTGACCCATTTTGTATGCTCATCCATGGCCAGCTCATGTTTGTCAGTAAGAGGCACCCTTCCTGGTTTGTTTACTAATATGATATGCAATACTTTAATGGGATATATTTAGATTAGAGAAAAACTATGCATCAGAAAGGAAAATCAATGGACATGAAAACTGAAAAGTTAATTGTATACTGCATATTTTTTTTTTATTCTTTTTAGAATTGAAAGAGAGTCTAGCCCTCCTTTTCATTAACCATAATCAGTTACAGTTGTTGGGTTTCTGATAGGAAACCCTGGTTGCATGTTTTATTGTTGAAACTAAGTTTCTTATTGTTAATTTTTTGAGGCAATAATCAACTAAATGTAAATTAGGATTTCGACAGGTTAATTAGGTATGTAGATTCTGATCTTAATTGGATGAATTTGTGGTTTTATCCAATTTATGTATGTAGGTTCTGATCAAATCTGTAAGGGACATGCAAAGAAGACACTGTGGAAGTTACAGCCAAGTTTGGGGCATGAAATGCCCTACCTCCTGATTGCTCTGGTTTGTTTACTAACTATGAACTGGTTGTCAAACTTAACTGGGTCAAGTGGTGATCTATTTCTCAAACTGGAGGAAACATGGCCAATGTCGATACAAAGGTAACTCTTGGCAGGTCATTTCGTTTTGGTTTTGCCTGTTATAAGGTTAGAAGATATTTTTATTATTAATGGGCTACTAAATTTTTGCAGAATCTTCAACTCTCAATCGTTACATATCCCCATTGATGTCCATCACGCAGCCTTAGAAGCAAACCTTGTAAACTCTCTATATTGTATCATCCATTAGCATATTTGGAGATAATTTCCTGAATTTCCTTTTACCTATTTTCCTTATTCCATGTTCTTTCAATAACACTGTGAGTTTTAAATTAATTTAATGGTGAACCGAAGTCACTTGAGGGGTGCTTATATAATTTTGGGCACTGGTAGAAGGTACAGTTGTTCAGATAGTGGTACCAATCAATTGCTGGACTTCATATATACAATTTAGCACTAATCAATTGTGATCTGCCAGAGTTATGGTACAAAGAATAACGGTATACACGGCTACTTGAATCCTCCTAATCAAATCAAGGCAAGGCAGATGTAAATGTGGATAGCTGTGACGAACAAAGCTAGCTCTTTGTCATGGAGTGAGATTTCAATTATTTAAAATTGTGCTCTCTATAACCATTTGATTGTTTAGTATTTCATATTATCTTTGACTCTCATTAAAACCACAGGCTTGTTGTCAGGCAAATGGGTCCAAAGAAAAATGATATCAGAGAAGATGGATCATTAAAAGCTGGGTAATGCGCCTCAACATCAGAAGTTTTGTGACCTTTGCCTCTTTTGCCGAGAGAGAAAAAAGGGCGATAAAGTAACCTAGCTGCTGCACCTCCCACACCACCCCTCTCCATGGTGAGTAGATCCGATCGTCGGAGCATCGCGGTGAGTAGATTGCCTTCCTCCATGAAGAAACCAAAAAAATATATATTACTGTTTTTTCTCCCAAATTAACGAGGAAAACTTGGTTGTTTCAGGGAGAGGCAGAAGTAAAGTTGCAAGAGCGAGGGAGAAGTAACAGTGGCAGCAGGGAAAACAAGCATCCATACATTAACGCTAGGATAAATCAAGTCACCATGTGTATACAACCTTACCGCATGTATGAATATATTAGTTTCAACTTAATTAATTAATTGTAGAAAATGCCCAAATAATTTTCTTGCTAATTTTTTATTTTATTTTATGTCCAACTGAATAGTCATTAACCGTGATGTCAATTTTTGCATGTTTAGTGCATACATTCGGAATTGTGATTTGCAAATTAGATTGGTACCAGAAAGTTTGAACATTATTTCTTATATTTACAAGAAATGTTGTTTTTATACTTTCTTCCTAATTCTAGTTTGTATGAAATGCAGAACCCCCTGGCTCCACTCCAGATAGGTTATCAACGGAGGGAGAGAGAAGGGAAGGGTAGGGGAAAAATAAAAAATTCAACTGCTCTAGAAAAAGAAATCAGAAGGAAGGTAAGAGTAGCGGAAGTGACAATTTTACTCTGCACAGGCAAAAATCGTCCCCTCCAATTTGTAAGTGTGTTTAGAATGAATGCTCTTCTTAAAATGTTTTGATTTATGTTTACTCTATCTTCAAATTGGGTTTTATACTTGATTTAGATAACTAGTTGTTTTTAATGGTTTGTTGCAGTTAATTTGAACTTGATTCTCAGCTTCTCAAGAATTGCCAATTAAGGTATTAAGGTGTTTTGCTTCATGATGTAGTTATTGTATGTTATCTACATAAGATTAATTTTGGATAGTTGAGTTGTAAATGTTGAAATTTATCTGAGCATATGTCCACTGATATTGGACACTTTCCAGAGAGACTTAGCTACTAAATTGCAATGAATGGAAACATTTCCTTTGTGAAATTTTATGTTATATGGGGGAGGGGGGGTACATTACAATTACTAATTTGTAAAGATATAACTGATATTTATTGGTTGTTTCATGTCCATGTTGCAAGGGAGAGGGAGAAACAACAGTCATAGCAGGGAACAAAGGAGCATATATTAAGGTAGAAGTCGGAATAAATTGAGTCACCATGCGTGCACAACCTCACACAAGCGCATGCATAATTTTTTTAGTTTTTACTTGATTAATTAGTTGTAACAAATGTTAAAATGGTTTCCTTTTCGTTTTTATTTTTCTTTCTTTTAAGTCTCAGTAGATGTTCGATAAGAACCACGATTATTTAAATTAGAAAAGTCATGATTTGCAATGTCAATTAGTATTACATGCAAAATCAGGCTTCGGAGTTTTCAATCAATCGGTTTGTATTGAAACTTTGCTTATCTGATCGTTGTTTAAGGACACATTTTATTGTATATATTCAAGAATTGGTTAGGTCTCAATAAACAGAGGTTCGATGAGCTGGCAGCTGATGTGTCGCAATCTCGTTAATTTGACTTCTTACTTGATCAAATTAGTTAATTACTGAATCAATTCAGTTATTAATGAAAAAACTTTCGAGCTATCTTAATTCAATACGTGAGCCAACTTTTTAGGGACCGACTTCGAGCAAGCCCTGAGCTGCCAGTATTTTTTCCCTCTCTAGATTTTCTATTTAAAAATCATCAAAATAAGTTGTATTATTTGCGGTTGTCATATTATGACACCTTATGATGTCTTATTATGGCTCTTGTCACGGCATATTATACACATTTGCTCAAAATTTCCATTAAATCCATGTCCAAAGTAAGAAAACAATATTGTTCTGAAAATTTGCTCCGAAAATTTGTGCACATTATACACGGTTTTACTACTTACAACCATGTATAAATGTGCTCCAACATTCATAAATGGTTTTTATGATAAAACATGTATGAATGTTGGAGGGCTTTTTTGGAAGTTTTGGAGTGCATTTTTGAATGGGTGTATATGAGATGTTTCAACAATTTTGCACGGTTTTATTGTATGATTCATGTGTCATGAAAGAAATACAAATTTTTCGACACCATCAATCCATGTCTTGTCGTTATAATACATCTCTCTCTATTTTTTTCTAAGTTATTTCTAAAGCATCTCTTCCCTATAGGTTGTACATGTATTTCTCTAAGAGAAGTAAATCTAAACAAGTGAGGCTAGGTCGGGTGATTAGGCAAGAGAGGCGATATCTTCATTGGCTCCTTACGACAAAGAAACTTGGAGCTGAAATATCCGATTTCAGCATATTGCCACTTTTCAGAAAGTTTGTGAGGAGATCTACAACACTAATTCCTTATAGGCGTTACCGGATTTTTCAACCTGAAAAAACAACATTTTGGAAGAGCCTCAAAAGTTGTGTTGAAATTTCCGATTAAGTTTTTTCTTTTCTAATTTTTGAATTTTTTGTTCTTTATCATATTTTTTTCTTAGGTATTGTTCATGTAAATGTATGAAGTCTCAAATCAAGATTTTAGAGAATATTTTATTTTTTTAGTTAAAATGTTAATCATATAACTAATAGTATGTGACATTTAAAAAAGGAAAGAAATCAAGACCAGCATAAGGCAGACTAAATAAATTTGTGGCGAATACGTATCTAAATAAATTTAGATGTCTACACATCAAAAAAATAAAAAGATGCATAGAATCAAAACAAGGCAGACTATTTGATTGGACAACTGATAATTAATTCAAAATTTCATCTTTTCATCACAACCATTGGTGACATCTACGTGCTTAATATAAAAGAATAGAGTTATAACCACCTTTAATTATACTTGTAACATTTTGAAAGATGCAATTCTGATATTTTAGTTGCCGAATGCTTTATTCTCAAGAACCAATGAAACAACAAATGACATCTATTATTAAAGATGGTTTTGCAAATTGATAAGGCCGAAGTAGCCCATCCTCATATAAATTGGTAAGGCCGAAGCTTTATTCTCAAGAACCAAAGAAACAATCAAATTTCCCCCCTTTGTCAATTCTCATCCCACCATCTCATTGGGCCAATTATTAATTCCTTTTCATTTGTCCCAAGGCCTATTATTATTTGAAGGTCGAGCGGAGACAACAATTCAAATCTCCAGTCTTCAACCCAGCCCACCAAAATTTTCTATCTCATTCCGATTCCTTACATAAAGAAAAGAAAAGAAATATATATATGAGGAGGGTTCAAATGCACTCAAATTTTTGTGCACCCAACTGTATCTTATCTTTTAAATTCTTTTTCTCCGTTTTTAAAGTCTGAATAGTCAATTCAAACCGTTAGATGCGATCTATATATTAAGATGTGCTTGGAGACCAAATTTTACATTTTTTGAAATTTTTTTACTATTTATTAAGCCACTTTGAAAATTGCTGATCTAATGGTCTAGAAAATATAAAATCAGCGATTTTCAAAGTGGCTTAATAAATAGTAAAAATATTTCAAAAAATGTAAAATTTGGTCTCCAAGCACATCTTAATATATAGATCGCATCTAACGGTTTGGATTGACTATTCAGACTTTAAAAACAGAGAAAAAGCATAGGGTGTATTTGAGTGCACAAAAATTTGAATGCATTTGAACCCTCCTCTCTCTCTGTCTATATATATATATATAGAGAGAGAGAGAGAGAGAGAGAGAGAGAAAGAGTTTTACTTTACACTCATATTTTGCAATTTCAAAGTTCAAACAGTTGATTTGAACCATTTAAACACCCATAAAATATGACTTGAATTGAATTGATCTAAATTATGATCGGATGGTCCTGATTCAAACTCTAAATTAATTAAGTTACTTGGAAATCGCTCCTCCAACATGTACCCTTACAAAATCAAGATTTTTATGGGTCACGTTAGAAATAGTAAAGGTTGAGTACGTAATTTGGGGTCCCATTTCAGATATTTCTAATAAATCTTTCGTTGGACTGGTTTTAATTGGTTCTCTTCGGGTGATATAGTGACCCATATTTTTTTTACTGAAGCATCATAAAAATTTCTGCTATGGCGGCCTACAATTTATGATTAGTAGTTGATTAAGACATGTAGAAATTTCAGCTGAGTCGAAATTTCAGCTATGGTAGGCTGTCTTTTTTAATTGTGTTCACACAGGTGTCTGATAGCTACAGCATGAGTTCCATTGATAAAATTTCAACTGTATGTTTAGATAGGTACATATTAAATCGCTGCTTTTGGATGGTGCAAAAACAGTAATTTTGTATCTTTTTTAAATAATTTAAAAAATATATAAAATTTGGCTTACAAACAAATATTAAAATGGATATCATATTGATTGCTTCGGATTGGCTGCTTAGACTATGAAAATGAAAATAAACATATGAAGCGCATGAGGCTTATATATATACATGGTTCGAAAAATTGGCCCAGTCCGGCCACATTTTCTCTATTTCTCTTGCGTTAAGAGCAAAATTAAACTGTTTTGATAATTAAATCGAACCAATTTGTATTTTTCCTTGGCCGTCGAAGATATTTGGGGAAAACAGATGCGGCTGTGGAGAAGAGAAGGTTTAAAGTATTATAAAATGTTAATAGACTGGGTGTACGTGAACCGTATGGCTTTATTTTTTAGAACATAAATTGGTTCATGGTAGACCATGTTCATATCAACTATTGGTTTATGTAATCAAGTAGATCCAAACTATTGCAGTAGTCAACTATTGGTATATTTTCATAACTCTACAGCTGATGACACTCAAAGTGTTGTATGTATTTTTTTATTTTTATTTTATTTTTTTGACTAAACGATAAGTATAGCCGTATGGGATTATTAGGTTAGAAATTTGATTGTTCTAAAAATATATAAGTAGAAACTAAAAATTTTATATTTCTCCTGTACATATTAGTTAGTATTTTTATTTGCTTTATTTTATTTAAAATTACATAAATTTTATTTTTTTTAAGTAATTACAATACAAATTTGATTGCTATCCACGTTAATAACTTTATTATTTAGTTTTTTTTATTTTTTAAAGTACTTTATTATTTAGCTCAATACAACAATATCCCTTTTATATTTTAATACATAGGATGTCGAGATGATTTAGTCTGGTTGTCATAGCAATTGACAACAAAAAAATCTTTTGGTCGTAATGCATGTATTATATCATATTAATAGATTATAATATTTTGTCTTAACGTAATTTCTTGACAAAACCCTTTTTTTACCAATTATTTTCTATATTTTGGCTAAAAATAAGATTCTACCAAAAAAATCCGAGTTTCTGATCTAATTCTTCCGATTTTGGCCGATTCATCCAATTCTGATTCCACGGTCAAATATCTGATTCTGATTCCAATTTCGAGTTTCAGAACCATGTATATATATATTCCTTTTTGTGTGAAACACGTGAAAAATTATTTTATTCAACAAGCAGTACAATACAGCTAACATACATAATGGCTATATAAGAGACCATGAATAGTCAGCACTCACTGGATCTCTTATTTTAATCTCTTAGCATCTACACTGAAACCTCACCAATGGACAACCTACTCTCTAATGGCAAATTTCATCAAACAGTTCCTCAGCAGTTCGTTCTCCCACCTGAGAAGCGCATGCCTGGAGATGTCAATTCCACTGTGAGTTTACCAGTGATCGACCTGAGAGGTGGGTCCCACTTCCACGTAGAGGACCGTGATCAGATTATTAGAGAAGTCCTCCGCGCTGGCAAAGAGTTTGGTTTCTTTCAGGTGAGTGGATCTACCTGTTTGCTTCCAAGTTACAACCATAGTAGGCAATATCGGCCGATACCGATCCGGATCGGCCGATACGTATCGATATCGGCCGAGTCCGATCCGATACCGAGCCGATATTGATGGATTTTCTGTTTTTGGTCCGATTTATGCTGTTTTGGTCCGATACCCAACTACCACGTAGCAGTAAAAGATTTATATATGCTGCCAAGTACCCCATTGGTTTATTCTCATTCAATCTCTTCTCCTCTTTATATCTCTCCCGTATCATTTATTCTTCTACTCACAGAAAGGAAGAAAAGCACTCCACCGATTTGTGTTATAGTCTTGGTATGAGAGAGAAAGAGGAAAAAAACCCAATGGTCACAGCTTCTGAAGCTAGGTTTTGAAAGGAGAAGAAAGAGACGGAGGGAGGGATAAGGGTAGGCTGACGAAGTGGGTCTACGTTTCAAAGAACAAATGAAAAGCCTCCCATTGGCATAGAGAGGCGGAGAGGTGGGGTCCCGTTAGTTAGTTTACATGAGAAACATAACAATGGTTCTGTCAAAATGAACATGGAGTTTGTGAACTGTGATACTTAGAGACAGCCCTTTCTTGTTTAGTTCTTCAAGACCAGGCCCAAATCATTTTATTCATTTGTATTAGTGCAAGTCTATCATCATTTTTTTTATTTCTTTCACTGATAGTGGGGTCTATTGTCAGGTTGACCTGTTAGGAACCTTATGACCAGCTTGGTGGTTTTCTAGCTTGATGTTATTACTATTATTTTCATATGTCATACTTTTATTTATTTTGTAACCCAATAAACCATTTGGTGGTTTTCTAAAATCACAAACAAATCATACTTAAAAAAGATAAAATTAAGTCTAAATCATGGAAGGAAAAACCGCCGTTCGGCTGTTCCAGCCAGTACAACATAGTTTCTGGCAATGAAAGAGTGTATTTATAGTTTTAATACTTGTATTATATTGTATTAGTTGATTATTTGATTGTAATTATTTATCTAAACATAAATTATTGACAAATTAATTTTTTTATCAATTTTTTCCTATTTTTTAGTGTAAAACAAGCTTATGGCAAAAAAGTCTGATTTTCCGATCCGAATCGGCCGATACCGGCCGATACCCCGATCCCGTATCGGTATTGGCCGGGACCGATCCCGATCCCGATACCGATTTTTCCTACTATGGTTACAACTGTTGATTAATTTGTTTGCTAATATATGTTTTATCTTAGGTGATAAACCATGGTGTATCAGAGCAATTAATGAGAGATATGATACGGGTCATAGAGGAGTTCTTTAACATGTCGAAGGAGGACAAAGCAGCATATTACTCTGAAGACACATCAAAGATGAGTCGTCTTTTCTCTGGTACCTTTTCTAAAATAGATGGACAGAGGTATTGGCGTGATTGCCTTAGGCTAGCCTGCTATCCAGTACCAGAAACCATAAATGACTGGCCTGATAAACCAGCAAAATTAAGGGAGGTTCTTGCAAAGTTCATAGTTGAGGCAAGAAAGGTATCAATGACTCTGCTAAGCCTGATTTCTGAAGGATTGGGTTTGAAAGAAGGGTATTTTGGAGGAGACTTAAGTTCAGGTCAGGTTATAATGAATACTACCCGCCTTGCCCAGCACCCGATCTGACACTTGGCTTGCTCCCACACTGTGACTTCAACTTGATAACCCTTCTTCTCCAGGGAGCTGTTAGCGGTCTTGAAATCATGCACCAGGGCAAATGGGTCAGGATAGACCCAATCCAAAATGCATTTGTTATAAATTTTGGGCATCAATTAGAGGTCAGTTTTAATTTGTTTATATATTTACTCATATAACTTCTCATTTTTTTAAAAGATGGAAAAATAGCACCTCAACTGCAAACCATAAACTTCTACCCCTGCATTCTACCCGCACCAGTTAGAAGTAGAACTGTTCTGCAACTAGAGTATCAGTCAGTTACTGGTAGCCTAAACAAGCCAGCATTTACTATAATTTTTTTTTGCATATATTGCTATTGTTTGTGTTATTCCTTTATTCTGATGCACATTAAAATTGGTTGATCAGATAATAACAAATGGAGTATTGAAAAGCGTCGAGCATCGGGCAGTTACAAACTCAGGTGCAGCAAGGACGTCTTTGGCCGTGTTTATAATGCCTGACAAGGAATGCATCATTGGCCCCGCAAAAGAAATTGTTAATGAAAATAACCATCCCCTTTACAAATCTTTTGTTTTCAAGGAATTTTTAAGAATTTATAGTGAACTGTCTGCTAAGAGAGTGGATGTTATGGAGGCTTTCAAGATCAATGGTTGAAATTAAAGTATATGATCTACATAGCATTTGAAGTCTTATGCTGATTAGTGTCTAGTTATAAATATAGTGACAAACGAACTATTCAGGTTCGGTTTGACAGGTTATAAATTTTGTGATAAATTTGTGATTAAGAAATAATTCATTTATAATACAGGAATAATTCAGAATTATACATTGAGTCCGGAAGGGAGATATCAGTTCCATAAGCAAGCAAAAAAAAAATTCACGAATTATTCACAAATAATTCGTAAAATTCTAAAAAAAATCATAAAATTCACAAACTATTCATGAATAATATGGTCAACCGAATAATATGCCGTGCAGTTCACCGACACCAAAAATATGAATTATTCATGAATAATTTGTGAATCTTGTCACTATGGTTATAAATGCCTACAATAAAAGGGAGGTTGTCTTTGTAAGGGTGAGATGGTTGGAAAATTAATCTGAGAAATACTTGCATAAGACACATTTCTATTATTTTCAGAATAATTCAACTTAGGAAGTAGAAAATCAGCACAAAATATATACAGAAACCTTCAATTATATGTATGAGATGGCTCTTATATACTAATGCATTCAGTAAGGAAACACTAAATAAATCACTCTTGTTATGGTTAGGGGTTCTTTAATTATTTGGTTACATATCTTCAAAATCAATATTTGATTCAATGACATAAATGCAAGATCCCACCAATTTGCCTGAAGACATTGCCTCAGCAAGTCACAATCTCGCCTTTTCCTGTCGGCGTAGTATTAAAACTAGGAAGCATCTAATTATCCACAGCTTTGACTTACGCGAATACTGTAAAATTACTTCTACATGTTGTATAATTATACAATATATCACATAAAATATATTAGTTAATAACAAAACATTCATCAACTATTTGAAATGGTCCCATGATAGTTAAAAAAAGATTGCAACTTGTATAATAGGACAAAATAAATGTACTTTTAAACTGTACTTTCGGAAATTACAGTTATAGAAAGTTATTGGCAGTTAGAGTTAGTTATTAGCGGTTATTGGCAGTTAGAGTTAATTATTAGCGTCCGCATTGGGTTGAATCTTGTATATTATAAAATTGAATCTTCTATACAGTAAAATTTATAATTAAATCTTGTATACTGTAAAATTGAATCTTGTATACAGTAAAATTTTCAATTGAATCTTGTATACTGTAAAAATTAAATCTTGTATACAGTAGAATTTTCAATTTAATCTTACATACTGTAACATATATACTATAAAATTGAATCTCGTATACTGTAAATTTTTTAAATAATACTGTAAATTTTCAATTAAATCTTGTATACTGTAAAAAGACAATTAGATGAGAGTGAATAAGATTGTGAACAAATAGTAGATAAAACCCAATGAACAAAAACTTTTTCTCTTAAAACTATGTTTAATGCACTGCTCATCTTACTTGAGAGCCGGCCTTCTTTTGTGTAAAGCCCAATCTCTTCGGCAAACCATCAAGCTATGCATTTCAAAACATGAAAAGGAAAAAAAATAAAAAATTTAAGCTTGGAGCAAGAATCTTACTACATTTAGTATGATAACTTCAGCGAGACTACGGTACTAAACATATATAGCACATATATGAATTCATATCTTCATTTTCATAGTCTAAACAATCGATCTGAACCGTTCAGCATGATAATTCAAAATTTACATATTTTAGAATTTTTTTTCACTATTTCACTTGATTTAAAGATTCTAGACTATTCAAAAATAGTGATTACCTATCTACAAAATAGTAAAACAAATTCCAAAAAAAATGTAAAATTTAGTCCTCAAGTATATTATGGAGATCATATTGAACGGTTTGGTGGTCAACAAGGAACACTTGTTCGGTGGTCTTGGAGAAAAAATTTAGTCTTCAATGCAATAAATCATTCCGGGGGGATGTGTGATATATTGGAGAAAAAATTATACACACCTAAACTCGTGGGCAACAAACAACACTTGTTCGGTGGAGTCACCAATGTCTATGGCCTGGCCCGAGTGAGGATGCATTTAAACCAAACTTTGTAGTTGAAATTGGCAAGGTGGCGGAACTAGTTAACTCAATGTGGTTTTTGATGGGAGATTTCCACATGGTGAGATGGATGGTGGATAGATCTGGAGTACATGGTTACATGGTTTGATTTTTTTATTCTTTATCATATTTTTGTCTTAGGTATTGTTTATATAAATGTAGGAAGTTTTAGATCTAGAGTTTTAGTAAATATTTTCATTTTATTTAGTTAAAATGTTATTCATGTATCTAATAATATGTGACATTTAAAAAAGGAAAGAAATCAAGACCAACATAGCTTAAGGTAGACTAAATAAACTTGTGGTGAATAAGTACCTAAATAAATTTAGACTTCTACACATTAAAAAATAAATAAAAAAAGATGCATAAAATCAATAAACAAGGCCTATTATTATTTGAAGGTCGAGTGGATACAAGAATTCAAATCTCCAGTCTTCACCCCAGCCCATCAAACTTTTTTTTATCTCATTCCAATTCCTTAAAGAGAGAAAATCAAAAAGAGGAGGGTTCAAATGCCTCCATTTTTTGTACCTCCATCATGCCTCCATTCTTAAAAACTTAAATAACTCAAAATTAAAAACTTAAACGTCAAAATAAAACCATTAGATGTAATCTATATTATTTTCTCTATGTGCCCATAAAAAATTATCATATTTTGATTTTACTTTTATATGAATTAATAAGTTGAAAAATCAACGCCTAGAAATTATCCATATTTGCATACATTTTTACAAGCTCAAGATGACAATCAAAACAAAATTGAAATGTCATAATTTTTTACATGTGCATAGATAAAATGATATAGTTCACATCCAATGGTTTTATTTTGAATTTTAAGATATAAATTTTGAGTTGTTAAAGTTTTTAAAAATGGAGGTATGATGGAGGCATTTGAACCCTCCTCAATCAAAAATATATATAGAGAGAGTTTTGCAAAATAATCGAGGGTTTTACTTTGTCCGGCCCAAGCCCACAGTACCCAAGACCATGGTCCTGGGCCCCCAAAACAATAATAATAACAGCGTTCTCGTTTGTATATGCCGAGCTTTAAACAAAAAAAAAAAAAAAAAAAAGGACGAATAATAACAGCCCAAAAACGACAATAATAACAGCCCAACAAAAAAGCAAACAATCTTGCATATGCAGTTCTCGTTTGTCGTTTCAAGTGTCCAAATAAATAATAACAATTAATCCACCGTTTCTTAATTTAAACGACAAACGAAAAGGAAGAAAAAAAATTAAAAGACCTATTTCTGCGGTTCCGTTGTTTAGTTCTACAACAGCAAGTGTGAGACAAAGTCTTGACTGAGTGAGGCAAAGGCGGCGTCTGGTTAGGACAAGGCTGACACAGTAATACAACGTCTGGACTGGGTGAGGCGAGATGGCGACTGCGTCTTCTAGATTGAACTACCGGTGGCTCAGCGCTATATCTGCCTCATTATCTAGGTTTTATTCTTCTTTTACTTTATTTTATTTTTAATTTAAAACAATATTTTCTAAAAAAATTGTATCAGGTAGTGAAAAAATAAACAGAAAAAGCAAGGTTCTAAATAGCGTTTATCGCGTCATAGCGGGAAGTCGAAAAAAAAGGCTATAGTGAAAGCTATGCCACATAGCCTTTTTTTATTTTTATAAAAATTATATCATATATTTGTACTGAATATCAACATTATCTAAGTTTCATATAACAATAAATAACATCAAATTGATTAAAAAATATACATAATATTCATATTAAATCAATACAAAGTTCAAATTATGACCAAAATATCCATAGTAATACTAATATCATAAACTATCGATATTTTTCTATTCAAAATATATTTAGCATTATGATATAATCTATCTTTTTTCTATTTAAATTTCAAAATAACCTAGACATTATGGTATAACTAATTATCTTAATCTATTCAAAATATTCAAACTATCATATAGTAAGTATCATTTTTTTACTTCAAGAAATATCTTAATATATTCAATCTGAGCCTTTATTTTAAACCCATATAAATTGAAAAGAAAAAAAAAACTCATGTTGCATAGCACACGCTATGCGCTATAACAGACTGCTATTACCGCTATAGCGCCCGTAGCTCAAATAGCTTGCTTTGATACCATAGCGTACCGTTTAGTGTCCAAAAACGTTATAGCAGCTCTATAACGCACTATTTAGAACACTGAGAAAAAGCGAGAAGAACAAATAAAACCTCAAAAATGCTCTATTCAAAAGCTTTGAAAGAAAACTAAATCACAAAATGAGTCTTTGAAAAACCAAGATGAAAGTGAAGTGCATGTAGAAACAAGACATACATCTAAAAACCAAAATGAGATAAATGAAGATGAAGTAAATCAAGAAACAACATACCTAAAAATGAAAATGACGTGAATGAACAAATAACAAAATATTTCTCTCGCCTTGGACCTCAAAATCTTCAGGACCAGTCCTAACATTATTTTTATGATTTTAAAATTTAAACAGTCAATTTGAACCATCCAAACACTTGCGCAATATTACATGAATTGAATTGATTTAAATTCTGATTAAACAGTCCATATTCGAACTATAAATTTAATTAAGTTATTTCGAAATCGCTCCTCCAACATTTACCCCTCCAAGATCAAGATTATGGGTCCCGTCAGAAATAGCCAAGGTACGTAATTTGGGTCCCATTTCAGATTTTAATAGATATTTTCTTGGACTGGTTTTGATTGGTTTTAATTGATTTTAATAGATATAGGTTTTAATTGTTACCCATATTATTTTTTTGTGAAGCATAATAAAAGTTGCAGCTATGCCGGCTAGGGGTGTCAATGGCACCATTTTATCCTTTTACTCCATCGGATCCATAACGTATTTA
>JARJHM010000814.1:92500-135069 GCA_033356055.1 Carex pumila
TTGTGCAATATTACATAAATTGAATTGATTTGAATTATGATCAGACAGTCCAGATTCGAACTATAAATTTAATTAAGTTATTTGGAAATAGCTCCTCCAACCCCTCCAAGATCAAGATTATGGGTCACGTCAGATTTTAATAGATGTTTTCTTGGACTGGTTTTAATTGGCTCTCTAGGCATGATATAGGTTTTAATTGGGACCCATATTATTTTTTTCTGAAGCATAATAAAAGTTGCAGCTATGCCGGCTAGGGTTGTCAATCGCACATTTTTATTCGTTTACTCTATCCATAACGTATTTGAAAATACGGACAGGGATAAGATTTTTTTTCGTTAGATCATCGGATACGGATAAGAGTAAATATTTTTTTTCGTTATCTTACCCACTAATGTATAAGATAATTTTTGAAAATAAAATTATATATATAGATATACTTATATAAAGATGATAAATGATACAACAAAGTTTTGTATTTATTAAATTTTCATAATGCAAATTAGTTATATTCATTATTATATTTTTTATTTTTCTTGTTTCGAAAAATATTTTATTGAACTACAAATCAAGATGTCAATGGTACTATTTTATCCGTTTATCCAATTTATAACGTATTTGAAAAGACAGGTAAGAATAAAGATTTTTTTTCGTTATTACAACGGATACGGACATAAAACTGCCTCCACCCGACCCGTATCATATCCATTGACACTCCTAGTGCCGTCTACAATTTATAATTAGTAGTTGATTAAGACATGTAGAATTTTTTTTTTTTGATGAAAAAGACAGAGAGAAATTTCAGCTAAGTCATAATGCCAAGCCTTGGCCAATTCAAAAGCGTCAAGTATATGGTAGGCAGTCTCTTTCAATTGTGTCCACACAGGTGCCTGATAGCTACACCATGAGTTCCATTGATTAAATTTCAACTATATGTTTAGATAGGTACAGATTAAACCGCTGTTTTTGGATAATGCAGAAAGAATTTGTATTTTTTCTGAAAAATAGTAAATAATTTTTAAAAATTACAAAAATTTGGCTTCCAAACATATTTTAAAATGAAGACCATATTGATTGGTTCCAATTAGCTATTTAGATTTTAAAAATGAAAATAAACATATGAGGTATAATGAGACTTGAAAGACGTAAAATATTTGAACTCTCTTCTCTCTCTCTTTCTCTCTCTATAAATATATTGACATAGACATAGATATAGGTGTTTTGTAGCGCATCATAGTAGTTTAGTGGCATATCATGCTTTGGCATCAAAATCTATCAAATATGCTTCAACCAACAAGCGAAACCTTTCAAACCTATCTAGTTTACAAATGATGTGCTTATATGCAAAGCTTATAAAATTTTGAATAATTTAGTACATAGTCAAGCGGTCAAAAAGTAAAAATTTATATGTTAATTTTAATGTCTTTATTTTTCAATATTTTTTTATCGCTTAATTTTGTATTAAATGATTTCAAATATTTTTATATTTTAATATAAACACTTCACTCTAGGTAAACACTCCACACGATGGCTATATAAGAGAGAGAGAAAGAGATTCCTTTTTGTGTGAAACATGTGAAAATTTATTTTATTCAACAAGCAGTACAATCCAGCTAACATACATAATGGCTATATAAGAGATCGCTGAATAGTCAGTGCTCACTGGATCTCTTATTTTAATCTCTTAGCAACTACTCCAAAACCTCACCAATGGACAACCTACTCTCCAATGACAAATTTCATCAAACAGTTCCTAAGCAATTCATTCTCCCGCCTGAGATGCGCGAGCCTGGACAGGTCAACTGCACTATGAGTTTGCCAGTGATTGACCTGAGAGGTGGGTCCCACTTCCACGTAGAGGACCGTGATCAGATTATTGACGAAATCCTTCATGCTGGCAAAGAGTTTGGTTTCTTTCAGGTGAGTGGATCTACTTGTTTGCTTTCAAGTTATAAGTTATAACTGTTGATTAATTTGTTTCGTAATATGTGTTTTATCTTAGGTCATAAACCATGGTGTATCAGAGCAATTGATGAGAGATATGATACGGTTGACAGAGGAGTTCTTTAACATGTCGAAGGAGGACAAAGCAGTATATTACTCTGAAGACACATCAAAGACGAGTTGTCTTTTCTCTAGTTCTTTTCTTGCTAAAAAAGATGGACCGAGGTATTGGCGTGATTGCCTTAGGATAGTCTCCTATCCTGTACCAGAAACCATAAATGACTGGCCTGATAAACCAACAAAACTAAGAGAGGTTTTTGCAAAATTCATAGTTGAGGCAAGAGAGGTCTCAATGACTCTGCTAAGCCTGATTTCTGAAGGATTGGGTCTGAAAAAAGGGTATTTTGAAGGAGACTTAAGTTCAGGTCAGGTTATAATAAATGCAAATTACTACCCGCCTTGCCCAGCACCCGATCTGACACTTGGCTTGCACCCACACTGTGACATATACTTGATAACCCTTCTTCTCCAGGGAGCTGTTCGCGGTCTCGAAATCATGCACCAGGGCAAATGGGTCAGGGTAGACCCAATCCAAAATGCATTAGTTATAAATTTTGGGCATCAATTAGAGGTCAGTTTTAATTTGTTTATATATTTACTGTTACAACTTTTTCTTTATTCCGATACACATTAGGATTGATTGATTGATCAGATAATAACAAATGGAGTAATGAAAAGTGTCGAGCATTGGGCAGTTACAAACTCAGGTGCAGCAAGGACGTCTGTGGCCATGTTTATAGCGCCAGACAAGGAGAGCTTCATTAGCCCTGCAAAAGAAATTGTTAATGAAGAAAATCCTCCTCTTTACAAATCTTTTGTTTTCAAGGATTTTTTTAGAATTTATGTTGAACTGTCTGCTAAGAGAGTGGATGTTATGGAGGCTTTCAAGATCAATGGTTGAAATAAAAGTATATTATGTGGTTCGCAATACAATAAATCATTCGGGGGGATGTGTGATATCGTGGAGAAAAAATTATACACACCTAAATTCGTGGGCAACAAAGGAACACTTGTTCGGTGGTCCTAAGACAGAACAGCTCGAGCATGGTATTTACTATTTATAGTCACCAATATCTATGGCCCGAGTGAGAATGCGTTTAAACCAAACTTTGTAGTTGAAATTGGCAAGGTGGCGGAACTAGTTAACTCAATGTGGTTTTTGATGGGAGATTTCAAATAGTTGCCGAGTGCTTTGTTCTCAACAACCAATGAAACAGCAAACGACATCTATTATGAATCGAATGTTTTCCAAATTGGTAAGGCCGAAGCTTTATTCTCAAGAACCAATTAAAAAACCAAATTTCCCCCCTTTTGTCTGATCTCATCCCAGCATCTCGATCATTGGGCCTATCCTTTTTATTTGTGCGAAGGCCTATTATTATTTGGAGGTCGAGTGGATACAAGAATTCAAATCTCCAGTCTTCACCCCAGCCCACCAAATTTTTTATCTCATTTCGATTCCTTCAACAGAAAAGCAAAAATATATAAAAAGAGTTGGGCAAAATAATCGAGTGTTTTACTTTGTCTGGCCTGGCCCACAATACCCAGAACGATGGTCCTGGGCCTCAAAATCCAACAGGCCCCAAAAACAAAAATAATAACAACGTTCTCGTTTGTATGTGCCGAGCTTTGAAAAAAAAAGACAAATATTACCAGCCCAAAAACTACAAATAATAACAGCCGAACAAAAAAGCAAACGATCTTGTATATGCAGTTCTCGTTTCTCGTTTCTCGTTTGCGTTTCTGCGGTTCCCCCGTTTCTTAAAACGACAAACGAGAAGAAGAAAAAAATTAAAAAACCTATTTATGCGATTCTGCTGTTTTTTTTTTTTTTTTCTGTAAATCAACAAACGAGAGATTGAGAGGAAGAAATTTAAAAAATCTAGCGCCTCTCATTAGTTATGATCAAAGTGTAGGATGAGTTCAAAAATCAATTCAAAAATCAAAGTGTAGGATGAGTTCAAGATTCGTGTTGGGATTAAATCCAATGGTCCAAGCAATCCAGAACTTAATATGTATTCATTTAATTTATTAAAAATATGTTTTCGTCCAAATTTCGAATTGAAGATTCGTAACAATTTATAATGTCGTATGAGTATTATTACGTGTTTATAATTTGATTTTTAGACCCGACTAATTAAATTTAAAGTGTGTGTGTATATATATATATATATATATAGAGTTAGGCTGGGGTGCTATGGATAGCATAGTGGTCTCCCGTGCTACGGCTCAATATTCAAGTTTTCAAAATCCAAACGGTCGATCCGAACCGTTCATTGTTTAATCCATATTGAAATGTGCTTGGAGACCAAATTTTACATTTTTTAGAATTTTTTTTGCTATTTATTAAGATGGTTTGAAATCGCTGTTTTCCAGCGGTGCAGAATTTTAATAAAAACAGCGATTTTTAAACCATCTTAATAAATAGCAAAAAAAATTCAAAAAAATGTAAAATTTGGTCTCCAAGCACATTTCAATATGGATTAAACAATGAAAGGTTCGGATCGACCGTTTGGATTTTAAAAACTCGAATATTGAGCCGTAGCACGGGAGGCCACTATGCTATCCATAGCACCCCAGCCTAACTCTCTCTATATATATATATATATATAATTACCAAATCAATTACTCTGAGTTAGAATTCAATTATTTATTTATTTACATGATTTGATTTATTTCCTTTTTTAGTTTCACGATTGCAACGAATTTTAGATTTACCGAATATTTACACTTTATTTATGGTGCTATATTTTATCTTATGTTTTTAACCTCCAATTTTTAATGTACGAATTTGATTCATTTATATTTCTAAATTTTAGATTCATTTTATGTTGCTCAGATAAATCTGATCGTTCATTAATCTAATAAAAATTTTAATTAGGTGAAATGATCAACTTAATAATTAAATCATGTTTTAAAATTTTGGAATATAACACTTAATTAACATAATTTTTTTATAAATTATTTTTATTAATTTTTTCCTACTTTTTAGCTACAAAACAAGGCTTCTGCCAAAAAAACCCGATTTACCGATCCGATTTTCCGATTCCGGCCGATTTATCCGATTCTAACTAGGCAATCAAAAATCCGATTCCGATTCCGATTCTGATTTTTTGAACTATGGTTATATGCAAAGCTTATAAAATTTTGAATAATTTAGTACATAGCCAAGCGGTAAAAAAGATTAATTTTAATGCATTCATTTTTCAATATTTTCTTATCGCTTGATTTTGTATTAAATTAATTCAAACATTTTTATATTTTAAATCAAGGTTTTAAATAGTGATTATCGTGTCATAGCGGAAAGGCTAAGAAAAAAGCTATTTGAGCTACATAGCGTATTTTTTTGTGTAAACAAATATATTCTATATTTCTACTAATTATCAACATTATCTAAAGTCTCAGAAGCAATAAATAATATAAAATTAATTAAGGAATTAAAATATTCATATTGAAACAGTCCAAGATCTAAATTGTTATTCAAAATATCTCTAATAATATTATAAACTATTTATCTTTTTTCATTCAAAATAACATAAACATCACACCATAAACTATATTTTTTTTTTATTAAGAAAACATAGGCAGCATGCAATAAATTATTTATATTTTTCTATTTAAAAGAAAAATCAATATGGATATTGAAAAAATTAATTTTTAAAATTAATTTTCAGTTTGCATCTTTTTATAAAAGTCTACGTAGCATAATTTGCGCTATAGCGTGTAGCACAAATAGTGGACCGTTATTACCACTATAGTGGTCGTAGCTGAAATAGTAGACTTTTATCGTATAGCATAGCGTTTGAGATTCAAAAACACTATAGTTGACTATTTAGAACGCTGTTTTAAATAAACACATACTTCCGAGGTAAACACTTCACATGATGGCTATAAGAGAGAGAGATTACTTTTTGTCTGATATTTTAGTTTAAACACATCACTTCTGAGGTAAACACTTCACATGATGGCTATAAGAGAGAGAGATTCCTTTTTTCTGATATTTTAATATAAACACATCACTTAGGTAAACACTTCACATGATGGCTATGAGAGAGAGAGAGATCCCTTTTTGATCCGGAAGCACGTGAAAATTTATTTTATTCAACAAGCAGTACAATACAGCTAACATACATAATGGCTATATAAGAGATCGTCGAATAGTCAGTACTCACTCGATCTGTACATATTTTAATCTCTTAGCAACTGCTCCAAACCTCACCAATGGACAACCTACTCTCCAATGGCAAATTTCATCAAACAGTTCCTAAGCAATTCATCCTCCCGCCTGAGATGCGCGTGCCTGGACAGGTCAACTGCACTATGAGTTTGCCAGTGATCGACCTGAGAGGTGGGTCCCACTTCCATGTAGAGGACCGTGAACAGATTATTAGAGAAGTCCTCCGTGCTGGCAAAGAGTTTGGTTTCTTTCAGGTTAGTGGATTTACTTGTTTGCATCCAATTCCAATTTACAACTGTTAGTTACTTTGTTTGGTAATATGTGTTTTATCTTAGGTGATAAACCATGGTGTATCAGAGCAATTGATGAGAGACATGATACGGGTCACAGAGGAGTTCTTTAACATGTCGGAGGAGAACAAAGCAGCATATTATTCTGAAGACATATATAAGATGAATCGTCTTTTCTCTAGTTCTGATCTTGCTAAAAAAGATGGACCGAGGTATTGGCGTGATTGCCTTAGGCTAGCTTGCTATCCAGTACCAGAAACCATAAATGACTGGCCTGATAAACCAGCAAAACTAAGGGAGGTTCTTGCAAAGTTCATAGTTGAGGCAAGAAAGGTATCAATGACTCTGCTAAGTCTGATTTCTGAAGGATTGGATCTGAAAGAAGGGTATTTTGAAGGAGAATTAAGTTCAAGTCAGGTTATAATAAATGCAAATTACTACCCGCCTTGTCCAGCACCCGATCTGACACTTGGCTTGCTCCCACACTGTGACTTCAACTTGATAACCCTTCTTCTACAGGGAGCTGTTAGCGGTCTTGAAATCATGCACCAGGACAAATGGGTCAGGGTAGACCCAGTCCAAAATGCATTTGTTATAAATTTTGGGCATCAATTAGAGGTCAGTTTTAATTTGTTTATATATTTACTGTTACAACTTTTTATTTATTCTGATACACATTATAATTGATTGATTGATCAGATAATAACAAATGGAGTATTGAAAAGCGTCGAGCATCGGGCAGTTACAAACTCAGGTGCAGCAAGGACGTCTGTGGCCATGTTTATAACGCCGGAAAAGGAGAGCTTCATTAGCCCTGCAAAAGAAATTGTTAATGAAGAAAATCCTCCCCTTTACAAATCTTTTGTTTTCAAGGATTTTTTAAGAACTTATGTTGAACTGTCTGCTAAGAGAGTGGATGTTATGGAGGCTTTCAAGATCAATGGTTGAAATAAAAGTATATGATCTACATAGCCTTAGAGGCACGGGTGCAAATGGATTGGATACGGATATGAATCATATATCGAATACCTGTAGATATATCTACTATTTGGATACAGATAAGTAAAATTCAAAATCATTTCTGTATCCATATCCACACAGATATCAGATATCCATATCTAATTTTCGAATACGGATCCTGATAGAGACGGATATTTTCCAATCCGTTTGCACCCCTAGTTTGAGGTCTTATGTTGATTAGTGTCTAGTCATAAATATCTACAATAAAAAGGAGGTTGTCTTTGTAATGGTGAGATGATTGGAAAATTAATTTCAGAAATACTTACATAAGAGATATTTCCATTATTTTCAGAATAATTACAACTTAGGAACTAAAAAATCAGCACAAAATATATACAGAAACCTTCAATTATGTGTATAAGATGGCTCTTATATACTATTGCATTCGGTAAGGAAACACTAAATAAATCACTCTTTTTGTGGTTAGGGGTTCTTTATTTGGTTAGATATCTTCAAAATCAATATTTGATTCAATGACATCAATGCAAGATCCCACCGATTTGCCTGAAGACATTGTCTCAGCAAGTCGCAATCTCGCCTTTTCATGTTGGCGTAGTATTGAAACTGTGTTTCGCACTGCCCATCTTACTTAAGAGTCGGCCTTCTTTTGCCTTCTTTTGTGTAAAGCCCAAGCTCTTCGGCAAACCATCAAGCTATGCATTTCAAAACCCGAAAAGGAAAAAAAAAAAATTAAGCTTGGAGCAAGAATCTTACTACATTTAGTATGATAACTTCAGTGAGACTACGGTACTATACATAGTGCATATATGAATCCATAACTCTATTTTTATAGTCTAAACAGTTGATCTCAACCGTTCAACATTATACTTATAATTCAAAATTTACATATTTTAGAAAAAAAATTAACTATTGTTTGGAATAGGTAGAAAATCACTTGATCTACAAAATAGTAAAACAAATTTCAAAAAATTGTAAAATTTAGTCTTCAAATATATTAATTATCATATGAAAATCATATTGAACGGTTCAAATCTACTATTTGGCCTTTGAAAATGGAGATATTGATCCATAGTACGGATCAATCTCAGCTATGCATAGCACCATAACCTCACTCATGATAACTATTATTCATCAACAATAGAAAAATGAAAATAAAAAATCTCACCTTTTGTGCTTTGCAAATGAAGGTGAGGTAATTGGCCAATTATTTGCCAGTTTTTAAATATTATGGTAATTGGCTAATTGCAAATGAAGGTGAATTAAGCCTAAGTAATTCAACTGACTAGAGCTTAAATTTAATAAATCAAGGAGTAACTCGAGAACAATTAGGCACCTAATAGCCAAGTAATTAAGTTGGACACTGAACAGTAAATGAGAACCAAATTTGGGTTAAAAATGAAGGTTGAACTGATACTTATAATTTAGTTATTTGTTAGTTAACCGGGAATTAATTACGGAAAATTAAACTAGACTTAAACTTCAATGCATATAAGAAGCTTAATTGGGACATGATTAGGGTATGATGGGAAAAAAGATAAAGCTGAATTACTGTAACATAAATAGAGGGAAAATACAAAATAATAATAATAATAATAATAATAATAATAATAATAATAATAATTTATATAGCATAGAGAAATAACAAGTGATCATACCTTGGCAGAAACCTTTCTTGAGTTCATCTGCACACAGAGAGGAATATAAGAGGAGGCGTTGATAAATAATTCATATTAATTATTTTATTAAAATTAAGAAAAAATAAAGCCAAGAAAATAGAACGTCCTTACTTCTTCAACGAACTCAAAATCCACAAAATCTGTGCCAGCTTGCACATTAAGTACTGATCCTTGCTTGTTTAATGTCTCTAGGTTTGTTATAGGGGCAAAACTAGAGTGATATTTTACCAAGAGGGAGTTGATGAGCACACTTTCAAAAAAACTATAGTGTTGACTTTGAATTTTGAGTTCAAACTATTCAAATCCAAGTACTTCGTGAGTGATGCATGTACATACAAATTTTTAAAGTTTCGAATTCATTTAGTATATGACCAAGCGGTCAAAAAAATGATGAAAAATTAATATATAAAACAATTAAATAAATAACTTATAAAATGTTTATTGTTTTGACCACTTAACCATGTCCTAAATAAATTTAAAACTTTAAAAATTTTACATGTACACGCATTACTTGGAAAGTATTTAAATTTCAATGGTTTAGATTCGTAGTTCGAAATCAATTCGATAGTCATTTGAATGTGTGCTCACTAATCTCTCTTAGTGATCACATCATATCCTAATTTTGCTCTTGTTATAGTAATATTTTGGGTAGCAACCAGAGCAAATAGGCTATTAAGAAATGACCAGCTTCGTGCTACAATATATTATTCTTAAATTAATTCAACATTGGTCAAGTAATTGATTGTTCAAAAACTTCATCTAGTAATATTTTCAGTATGTTAATATCAAAGAATATACCTGAATAACTCTACTGTGATAATTCTGGCTTAAAAGTGTGGCCAATTGTGTCAAGCAGCAAGTTCCTCATGCCTCCATTAAAATAGATCTATAAAGCCTTAATCATGTATTTGTTTAAATAACAAGTGTTATCATAAGAAATTCAAGCAACAGCAGTGTTACAAGACCAAGTGTCGATCGGGTTTTCTAGTAAAAAATATAGTTCTGAATACTAAGGGTATGTTTGGATGTATTGAGAATAGCGAAAATAGTTAGCTATTCCGAATAGCGTTATTTTGATCCATCCAAACGTACTCAATTGCTATTCGGAATAGCGAGAATAGTGTTGTTCTCGCTATTCTCGTTGTTCCAACAAAAAGTAGGAATAGCATTTGTTGCAAATAATGCATCTAAAGAATAGCGGCTCTATTCCAAAGAGTGCATCCAAACAACATTTTAGCTATTCCGAATAGCTTGAGTTAGCACTATTCTCTTTACCATGCTATTTTTATTTGCTATTCTCAATAGTATCTATTCTCGCTATTCTATAGTGCATCCAAACGCACTCTAAATCAGCAGATGACTTCGGAATAGACAGAGAATTGCGGCCTACATTTCCTCATCCGGATTAGTGGATCAAAATGATCTCAGTTTTGCTACTCTAACTAGGGCACGAGTCCTGGTCCATCTACCGCTAAATGTGTCTCCGGACATGGTTATATTATCACCTCTAAGCATGGCACAAAGGTCTGGACTTTCATATATGATCCCCGTTATATATACAATAGAGTTGATACTTTTTCAAAGAAAAAAAAAAACACATTTATAACGGTACTTTCTCACAAAAAATACTATTACAAAAAGTACTGTTGCAAAAAAAAAACCTAAACAATTATAGCATTCCATCGTAAAAAATCACTTTTTATTTATGCGAAGGCCTATTATTATTTGTAGGTCGAGCGGAGAAGAATTCAAATCTCCCAGTCTTCATCCCATCCCACCAAATTCTTTTATCTCATTCCGATTCCTTAATTGAGTGTTTTACTTTAACAACAAGAACGAGACACTTTGTTGTAATGTTTGTCCGGCCGTGGCCCACGGTATCCAACAGGACCCAAAACAAAAATAATAACAGCGTTCTCGTTTGTATATGCCGAGCTGTGAACTAAGAGAAATAATAACAGCCCAAAAACGACAAATAATAACAGCCCCAAAACGACAAATAATAACAGCCGAATAAAATAGCAAACGATCTTGTGTGTGCAGTTCTTGTTTGTCGTTTCAAGTGCCCAAATAAATAATAACAATCCACCGTTTCTTAACTTCTTGTTTGGATGGAGAGTAGAGGAAGGAATGGGAAATGAAGAGTAGAAAAGAATGGAATGAATAGAAAATAAGATTAGTATATTTAATTTCTTCGTGTTTTGATGATTAATGAGAGAATATAATTTTAATTTTTATTTTCATCTTATTTCTTATTTAGTTGATTAAAATTTAGTAAAATTGTGATAAAAAATTTGTATAAGAATTATATAGGTGAGATATAAGGTTGGGTATTTGAAACAAAATTTATTTCTATATGTTACACTCCAAATTGAAAGGGAAACCGATTCTACTAATTATAATGATAGAAGATTAAACATTTCACCTCCAACATAATTTTGTTAACCAAACACGGTTGGACGGAAAGTTTTATTTCCTTTCCATTCCATCCCTTTCTCTACTCTCCATCCAAACAAGGTGAAAACGACAATCGAGAAGGAAGAAAAAATTTAAAAGACCAATTTTTGTGGTTCGGTTGGTTTTTTCTGTAAATCAACAAAAGAGAGATTGAGAGGCAAAGTCTTGACTAAATGAGGCGGAGACAACATCTGGTTAGGATGAGATCAACATAATATCTGGACTAGATGAGGCGAGATGGCAACTACGTTTTTGGATTAGACTGCCGACGACTCAACACGTACTACATCTGCCTCATTATCTAGATTTTATTTTTCTATTACTTTATTTTATTTTTAATTTAAAATAATTTTTCTTAGAAAACATACATCAGGTAGTGTAAAAAAAAAGGGAGAAGAAAAAATGAAACCTCAAAAGGGTTCTATTCAAAAGCTTTGGAATAAATCTAAACCACAAAATGGGTCTTTGAAAAATTAAGATCAAAATGAAGTGCAAGAAGAAACAAAAAATATATCTGAAAACCAAAATGAGATAAATCAAGAAACAACATATATATCTGAAAATGAAAATGACGTGAATAAAGAAATAACAAAATCTTTCTTCCGCTCCGGACTCCAAAATGTTCAGAACCAATGATCTGATTTTATCCTCATATTTTGTGATTTTAAAGTTCAAACAGTCAATTCGAACCATTCAAACACTCGCACAATATTACTTGAATTTAATTGATCTGACTTCTGATCAGACAGTCCCGATTCGAACTGTAAATTTAATTAAGTTATTTGGAAATCTATCCTCCAACATTTACCCCTCCAAGATCAAGATTTGTATGGGTCACGTCAGAAATAGTAAAGGTTTTGAGTACGTAATTTGGGTCCCATTTCAGATTCTAATAAATCTTTTGTTGGACTGGTTTTAATTGGTTCTCTAGAGTGATCCATATATATTTTTATTTTTTACTTTTGTGAAGCATAATAAAAGTTGCAGCTATGCTGGCAAGGGGTGTTAACGGCACCTTTTTATTCCATTACTCTATAATTTATATGGTATTTAAAAATACGAATAGAGGTAAGATTTTTTTTGTTCATTAGTTTATCGGGTGCGGATAAGAGTAAATATTCTTTTTCGTTATTTTATCTATTATTGTATAAGAAAAATTTTAAAAATAAAATTATATATATATGTATTTATATGAAGATGATACATGCATGATACAATAAAATTTTGTATTTTATTAAATTTTCATAATAAAAATTACTTATATTCATTATTATATTTTTTATTTTTCTTGTTTTGAAAAATATTTTATCGAAAATACAAATCAAGATGTCAATGGTACTATTTTATCCGTTTATCTAATCCGTAATGTATTCGAAGAAATAGGTAAGGATAAAAAAAAAATCGTTATTATAATAGATACGGTCATAAAATTGTCTCCACCAGACCTGTATCATATCCATTGACACTCCTAGTGCCGTCCTACAATTTATAATTAGTAGTTGATCATTAAGACATGTATAATTTTTTTTTGATGAAAAAGACATGTAGAAATTTCAGCTAAGTCATAATGCCAAGCCTTGGTCAATACAAAAGCGTCAAGTATGGTAGGCGGTCTCTTTTAACTGTGTCCACACAGGAGCCTGCAGATAGCTACACCATGAGTTCCGTTGTTTAAATTTCAACTATTTAGATAGGTACAGATTAAACCGCTGTTTTTGGATAATGCAGAAACAGTAATTTTGTATTTTCTGAAAAACAGTAAATAATTTTAAAAATTACAAAAATTTGGCTTCTAAAAATGTAGATCATATTGATTGGTTCGAATCAGCTATTTAGACTTTAAAAATAAAAATAAACATAGGAGGTATAATGAGACTTGAAAGACAAAATATTTGAACTCTCTTCTCTCTATATATATTGATATAGACATAGACACAGGAGTTTTGTAGCGCATCATGGTACTTTAGTGGCATATCATGCTTCGGCATCAAAATCTATCAAATATGAGGACGGTTCAAAAATTTTCATTTTTTATGTCTCCATTATGCCTCTATTTTTAAAAACTTTAATAACTCAAAATTTAAATCTTAAAATTCAAAATAAAATAATTGGATATGAACAATATCATTTTATCTATGCACATGTAAAAAATTATGACATTTCAACTTTATTTTGATTGTCATCTTGAGCTTGTAAAAATATATACAAAAGTGGATAATTTCTAGACGTTGATTTTTCAACTTCTTGATTCATATAAAAACAAAATCAAAATGTGATATTTTTTTTATGGGCACATAGAAAAAATAACATAGATCACATCTAACGATTTTATTTTGATGTTTAAGTTTTAAAATTTGAGTTATTTAAGTTCTTAAAAATAGAGACATGATGAAAGCACAAAAAATGGAGGCATTTGAACCCTTCTCATCAAATATATATGCTTCAACCAACAAACGAACCTTTCAAATCTATGTAGTTTACAAATGATGTGCTTATATATGCAATGCTTATAAAATTTTGAATAATTTAGTACAAAGTCAAGCGGTTAAAAAGTGAAAATTTATATGTTAAATCTTATGCTTGATTTTGTATTAAATAAATTCAAATATTTTAATATTTTAATATAAACACATCATGAGGTAAACTTTTTTTTTGAGAACCTTTGCAGAAGCTGTGAAGTTGTGAGGGAGAATCGAACTCTCGACCTTTGGGTTTAACAACTCTAGACTTTTTTTTAGTCAATTGTGCTACCTCCCCTTTCAACACGAGGTGAACTGTAAACACCACATGATGGTTATATTAGAGAGAGAGAATCCTTTTTGTCTGAAACACGAGAAAATTTATTTTATTCAACAAGCTGTACAAAACAGCTAACATACATAATGGGTATATAAGAGACCTCTGAATAGTCAGTACTCACTGGATCTCTTATTTTAAATTTTAATCTCTTAGCATCTACACTGAAACCTCACCAATGGACAACCTACTCTCTAATGGCAAATTTCATCAAACAGTTCCTCAGCAGTTCGTTCTCCCACCAGAGAAGCGCGTGCCTGGAGATGTCAATTCCACTGTGAGTTTACCAGTGATCGACCTGAGAGGTGGGTCCCACTTACATGTAAAGGACCGTTATCAGATTATTAGAGAAGTCCTCAGCGCTGGCAAAGAGTTTGGATTCTTTCAGGTGAGTGGATCTACTTGTTTGCTTCCAAGTTATAATTGTTGGTTAATTTGTTTGGTAATATGTGTTTTTATCTTAGGTGATAAACCATGGTGTATCAGAGCAATTGATGAGAGATATGATACGGGTCACAGAGGAGTTCTTTAACATGTCGGAGGAGGACAAAGCAGCATATTACTCTGAAGACGTATATAAGACGAATCGTCTTTTCTCTAGTACTGATCTTGCTAAAAAAGATGGACCGAGGTATTGGCGTGATTGCCTTAGGCTAGCTTGCTATCCTGTACCAGAAACCATAAATGACTGGCCTGATAAACCAGCAAAACTAAGGGAGGTTCTTGCAAAGTTCATAGTTGAGGCAAGAAAGGTATCAATGACTCTGCTAAGTCTGATTTCTGAAGGATTGGGTCTGAAAGAAGGGTATTTTGAAGGAGACTTAAGTTCAAGTCAGGTTATAATAAATGCAAATTACTACCCGCCTTGCCCAGCACCCGATCTGACGCTTGGCTTGCTCCCACACTGTGACTTCAACTTGATAACCCTTCTTCTCCAGGGAGCTGTTAGCGGTCTCGAAATCATGCACCAGGGCAAATGGGTCAGGGTAGACCCAATCCAAAATGCATTTGTTATAAATTTTGGGCATCAATTGGAGGTCAGTTTTAATTTGTTTATATATTTACTGTTACAACTTTTTATTTATTCTGATACACATTATGATTGATTGATTGATTGATCAGATAATAACAAATGAAGTATTGAAAAGCATTGAACATCGGGCAGTTACAAACTCAGGTGCAGCAAGGACATCTGTGGCCATGTTTATAACGCCGGACAAGGAGAGCTTCATTAGCCCTGCAAAAGAATTTGTTAATGAAGAAAATCCTCCCCTTTACAAATCTTTTGTTTTCAAGGATTTTTTAAGAATTTATATTGAACTGTCTGCTAAGAAAGTGGATGTTATGGAGGCTTTCAAGATCAATGGTTGGAATAAAAGTACATGATCTACATAGCCAGAGGCAGGGGTGCAAACGGATTGGATACAGATTTTCATGATATATATTAAACTATGGTACATATCTTCTATTTGATACGGATAATTAAAATTCAATACCATATCTGTGTCCGTATCTGCACAAATATCAAATATCCGCATCTAATTTTCGAATACAAATTTGGGTATGGACGGATAATATCCAATCTGTTTGCACCCCTAGTTTGAGGTTTTATGCTGATTAGTGTCTAGTTATAAATGTCTACAGTAAAAAGGAGGTTGTCTTTGTAATGGTGGGATGGTTGGAAAAATAATCTGAGAAATACTTACATAAGATACATTTCAATTATTTTCAGAATAATTACAACTTAGGAAGTAGAAAATCAGCACAATATAATGTATATGCAGAAAACTTTAATTATGTGTATAAGATGGCTCTTGTATATTAATTCATTCAGTAAGAAAACAATAAATAAATCACACTGTTTATGGTTAGGAGTTCTTAATTTTGTTAGATATCTTGAAAATCAACACTTGATTCAATGACATCAATGCATGATCCCACTGATTTGCCTGAAGACATTGCCTCAGCAAGGCGCAATCTCGCCTTTTCATGTCGGCGTAGTATTAAAACTGTGTTCAGCACTGCCCATCTCACTTGAGAGTTGGCCTTCTTTTGTGTAAAACCCAAGCTCTTGAGCAAACCATCGAGCTATGCATTTCAAAACACACAAAAAAAAAAAAAAAAACTAAGCTTGGAGCAAGAATCTTTTTACTACATTTAGTATGATAACTTGAGTGAGACTACGGTACTATACATAGCACATATTGGTCCATACTAAGAATCCATATCTCCATTTTCATAGTCTAAACCGTTGATCTGAACCGTTCAATGTGAAAATCACTTGATCATTTAGGTCATGTTCGGCAACGAAAATTAGAGTGTTGCAGCTTAAGAGTTTAAGCTATGCTAAGGAGGAGATGTTCGGCTAACAAAGACTTAGAATAATGAAGCTTAAGTGTATAAAGATGCTAAAGAAAGGCTCTAAGGAGGCACTTTTTCTTAAGCCTATATTTTTTTTGGCTTAAGAATTTGCTCTAAGGAAGCTTAAGAAAGGTGTTCTAAGCTTGCCTAAGGAATTGTTGTTCGGCTAGCTTAAGCAACTAAGAAAGCTAAAACCACTCTAAGGAGGCTAAAGCCTTGTTGCCGAACATGACCTTAAAGATTCTAGATCATTTGAAAATCACTTGATCTAAAGATTCTAGATCATTTAAAAATACCAACTTTCTTCTTATCTAAAAAATAGTAAAACAAATTCCAAAAAATGTAAAATTTAGTCTGCAAGTATAGTTTCATATGGATATCATATTGAACACTTGAGATTGACGGTTTGGACTAGAAAATGGAGGTATTGATCCATGGTACGGACCAATTTGTTCTATCCATAGTACCATCGCCGCAAACATGATAACTATTATTCATCAACATAAGAAAAATGAAAAAAAATAAAATAAAATAAAAAAATCCCATGTTTTGCGCTTTGAGGAATTGCAAATTAAGGTGAATTAAGCATGAGCAATTGCACTGACTGGAGCTTAATTGGAGAAATCAAGGGGCAACTCAAGCACAATTAGGGACTTAATTGCTAATTCTGGCTTGCTTGAAACCAACAGTTGATCACATATATACCTTGAAGAACAATTATTACATTTGTCCGGTATCTTGCTGTAACCAATGTAACACCAGTATTTAAAAAGATTAGTTAGATAATTTTTGGCTAACCTGAGCAATGTCATTAAGGCCTCCTTCAGAGTAGCCATAGAGGAGGTACTCTGTGGCTACACCAGCAAGCGCTATACATGAAAACCTATTTAGCGTCTGTTACAATTAAAGAGGGGCATAGAAGTTATTTATTTGAAGTACAAAAAAAAAAATAATAAAAACTTTAATGAGTTTCTAATTTGTTAAGTAGAGCAAGGACTGCAGTATTCTTTTTTCATTTTTCATATTTTTATATGTGAAGTTGGACACTGAACAGTAAATGATAATGAAATTTAGGTTAAAATGAAGGGTGAAGTGAGACTTATAATTGAGTAATTGTTAGTTAACCGAGAATTAATTACGACAAATTAAAATGGACTGCAACTTCAATGCATGTAAGAAGCTTAATTGGGGCATGATGAGGGTATAATGGTAAAAAGAGAATTAAATTACCAATACATAAATAGGGCAAATAAGAAAACAAGATAAGAAACTATATAGCATAGTGAAATAACAAGTAATCATACCTTGGCAGAAACCTTTCTTGAGTCCATCTGCACACAGAGGAATATAAGAGGAGGCATTGATAAATAATTCATATTAATCATTTTATTAAAATAAGAAAACAATAAAGCCAAGAAAATAGAATGAACTTACTTCTTCAACGAACTCAAAATCCACAAAAGCAGTGCCAGCTTGCACATTAAGGGATCCTTGTTTGTTTAAGGTCTCTAGGCTTGTTATAGTATACCTTTTGGGTAACACCTCGAGCAAATAGGCAATTATGAAATGACCAGATTCATGCTACAATATATTATTTTTTAATTAATAAACATTGGTCAAGTAATTTATTGTTCAAAGACTACATCTAGTAATATTTTTAGTATGTTAATATCAAAGAATATACCTGAATAACTCTATTGTGATACTTCTGGCTTAAAGTGTGGCCAATTGTGTCAATCAGCAAGTTCCTCATGCCTCCATTAAAATAGATCTATAAAGCTTTAATCATGTATTTGTTTAAATAACAAGTAATCCTTGGTCACAATACCAATTAATCATAAATTGAAACTAACCCTCACATTTGCAATCAAGCCTCAATTTACAAAACCATTGCAATGTGAAATTTGGTCTTAAATCCCTTTACCTAAATAAAGCTTTAAATTACAACTAATCTTTGGTCCCAAATCTCAATTAAGATTAAATTGAAACTAACCCATTTGCAATCAAGCCTCAATTTACAAATCCCTTGCAATGTGAAATTTGATCTCAAATCCCTTTACCTAATTAAGCTTAAATTACAACTAATCTTTGGTCTCAAATCCCAATTAAGATTAAATTGGAACTAACCCTTAAATTTGCAATCAAGCCTCAATTTACAAAAGCGTTCTACAGAAACAATGAAATTGAACTCACCAGATCCACAGATCCCACAAAAAGTATCCCTATGGTGATGAACAGAAGTTGGATTTGAGAAAGGTCGAATGCAAACCAAGCTGCAATGCCTCCCAAAGCCAGAGCAATTTGGAGATTTCTCTCAATTGAACCCAAAGTTAGATCAACCGGCGCCAGAAATGAGGATGTATCTATCCCATTTAGCTTCAACTCATCCAATGTATATAGCCTTTGCGGTACCTAAATTCCCGAAAGTCAATCACCAAAAAAACCTAAGCACCAATTTATAAACAATTTGCAAAGAGGGATAGCAAATTTAAGTAATAACCATAAAACAAGATTTCATGTGCTACCCATTTTGACCTCAATTTAAGATTCTTCTTTTTTGAAACCCCATGGCAGAAGCCTCAATTTTAGATTCTCTGGTTCAATTTTTGTACTAACCATCAGTATTCTATTCAACCCAAGTTGCTATCAAATCACAAATCAATTTTTCTTTTAAATCTCAATTTTGCATGCGCTACCCATTTTTACCTCAATTTTAGGTTCGCTGGTTCATTTTTCTAGTCAAGAAAATTTCCTATCCAATCCTGCTTCAATGTTTCTTTCGAATCTCAATTTTTTTGCATGTGCACCTATTTTGACATCAATTTTTGGTTTGCTGGTTCTTTGTACTAACTATCAACATTCTATTGAACCCAATTTGCTACCAAATCACACATCACTTTTTCTTTTCAATCTCAATTTTGCATGTGCTATCCTTTTTTACCTTAATCTTAGGTTCTCTGATTCAATTTTTGTACTAATCATCAGCATTATATTCAACCCAATTTGCTATCAAATTACAAATCAATTTTTCTTTTGAATCTCAATTTTGCATGTATTACCCATTTCGACCTCAATTTTAGGCTCGCTGGTTCAATTTATCAGTAAAGTTCGGTGATAAAAAAGTTCGCTGGTTCAATTAATATGTACTAACCATAAATTTTTTTTTGCATGTACTACCCTTTTTGACCTAAATTTTTTGTTAGCTTCAATTTTTCTACTAACCATCAACATTTTATTCAACTCCAATTTCCTATCAAATCACACTTCAATTTTAACCTTAATTTTGGGTTCGTTGGTTCGATTTATCAGTAAAATTAAGTGATAAAAAAGATTCCATCAGTAATAAAAACTAAGTGGACACAACTGGTATAGTACTGATACAGCACCTGTCTAGCAGCTCCAAAGCACTGGAGGCCTCCAGGCTGTCCCTGCAAATCCCTAACAAGAGAAAGCGCCGCCTTGTCATCTCCTCGCCTCAGTTCCTCATCCAATTGCGCGAGCTTTCGCAACCTGAAGGCCTCGTTTTCTGGGAATGCGCTTTCAGTCTCTCTAGAATTGACTGCTCTGGCAGTAAAAGATCTGAACCTACTGGTAAAAAAAGGTGAATGTGTGCAGTAACAAGTCGCTGCTGCTGCTGCTACGACCATTTCCTTGGGAGCGACAGAGAGAGAAAGGTAGAGAGAATAGAAGGAAAGAGATCCAAGTGTTTTCCTTTTATTCAATGGATAATTAGAGTCACTGACATGTGGGCTCTAATCGGACTCTGTTTTGTAGGGCCCACCTTTCATAAAATTGTGAATTGGAGCGACAGAGAAGAAGAAGAGAATAGGCTCCAGGAAAGAGATTCAAGTGATAATTAGAGTGACTGACATGTGGGCTCCAATCGGAATCTCTCAGAGAAATCAGCGTAGTGGTTTGTGTGGCCCACCCGTCATAGAAAAGTGAATTGGAGCGACAAAGAAGAAGAGTTCAAGTGATAACTGGAGGCACTGACATGTGGACTCCATCGGACTCTGTTTAACGAATCTCACTAAAGTTCTTGGAGGGCCCCTTGTCAGTGAATGGTGGCTTGAACTTCGTCAGGGCATTGGACTAGGGGTGGCAACAAACCGAACCGAACCGAACTTACCTTAGGTTTGGGTTTGGTTTGAATTAATTTTGAATTGAACCTGATTTGATTCGTTTCGAACCGAACCTATTTTGAATTGAATTAATTGCGAACTACACATTTTTCGAATCGAACCCGAATTGAACCACGAACTAAATTATTTTTTAGCAGCCCTAGTTATACCGGTAGTTTATACATTAATTTTTTCTCGCGAGACAAAATTCACATGGCTTCCTTTTACCGGTATGAACTATGAAATGAGTGTTTTTAAGTTGAAAAATTATTCATGAAACAATACATCAAAGACGGCTTTCCTGGTATGAACTATGAGAGACGACCAAAGAGAGAGGAGAGACAGTCATCTAGGCCGGAGAGAGGAGTGACAGCTGGAGAGACAGTTAGTCGCCGAGAGTGTCAACTAAATTTTAAAGCTAGAGAGAGTGAGTTAGGGAGAGGTGAAGAGAGAACTAGGTTAGATTTGAGAGCGAGAGAGTGTCGGCTAAGTTAAATTATGACTCTCTATCTTGAATTTTAATTTTATCAGGTAAATGGATGACTAGTGATTTTATGAGATTCAAACTACAAAAAAATCAAACCTATTTCGATCGAATCAGGTTAGGTTTGAGTTTGGTTTGAATTAATTCCTAACCGAACCTGATTTGGTTCGTTTCAATTCAAACCTATTTCGAATCGAATTAAACTCGAATCAAACCCAAATCAAACTCGAATCAAATCACGAACCTCGAATTTTTTTGCCAGCCCTACATTGGACTATGGCTTTCGAATAAAAATAAATAAAAATAAAAGACTACGGCTTTGTATTTATGTTTTGCAATTCGGATTGCTCAATATAATACTCTAATTTTATATTTGGAGATAAAATTTTATAAATTTTAAATTATTCTACTATTTTTAGATAAATAAAAAAATAACTTGATCTAAAGAATCCAAACCACTCAAAGTTAGTGATTTTCCACCTAACAAAAAAAATTAAAATAAATCTAAAATATGCAAAATGTAGTCATCAAATATATTTTCATATGAATATAACATTGAGTGGTCCGATTAATTATTTAGACTTTAGAAATATAAATATATAACCATAGTTTCTCTATTTTTTTTTAATACTTTTGTATGTATTTAAAATTAAGTTATCACATGTGTTTAATTGATTAAAATTTTAAAATCTAAATACAAATCAAAATAGTTAAACAACTTAGGCAAGGCAGTCCTTAACATTAGTGGGTTTTTAAAGTTTGACTGAACTAAATTAATTTTTTTTTTTTTCAAAATGTATAATAGGTTTTGCAATCAATAAAAATAATTAAAATCTGAATTGTCCTCGTTCAATCAATTAATAATTTTATTTTAATATACCATTAATAGGTGGTTAGAAGGAAAGATATGGGGCCCCCTGTTGACTAGCCATTAATTCTCAAAGTCAACGAAACAAACCCTGGCCAGATGGCATAGTCTTATTGGTCACAAGCTACGCAAACTGGGTCCCCACTAATTAACAGAGTAAATTTTGCTTCACGTAGCGTACAAACTATAGATTTAAATATGACAACTGCACTGCATGAAGTTAAGATTACTCTATTAAAATCTTGACCCCATTCCACGTTCAATTAATAAAAAAAAAAAGAGAGAATCTAGTATTCTCCTACTATTCCATGTTCAAACGTGCGTCCACTGTCAAGTGCCAACGACTCGGTCTCAAATCTGTGGTGGTCTGATTGGTCGGACAAAGTTCCGTCCATTATTACTTGGTATCCATCCGTTCTGCACTACATCAAGATCGCACGATTTTCGATGCAAGTCTAACGGTTATAAACGGGTAACACTGAATTTCGTCCGACACCTATCGGATTACTCTACTCTCGTTTGAATTCACATTCCTTTCTTCCTTTTTTTTCTTTTTAATTTTTTATTTCTCGGTCTGATCGGTCGGACTAAGTTCTGTCCATATTACTTAGTACTCGTCCAATATGCATCAAGATTCGTGTTGATAACTTATCATTAACTTAGATCAAGTTAGCACGATTTTGGATGTATATCTAACAACTATAACCAAGTATTACTAGATTTGGTCCAAAACCCGCTGGACCAAATCCTAAACCTTTTGGTTTCACATTCTTCTCGTCCTTTTCTCGTCTTCTCTCTTCATGGTCAATATTTCCCCATTTCTCTAAAAAAGGAGAAGGGAAAAGAAAATAACTTTTTGCTCATTCTCGCTCTCCTTTGACTGGGAGTTCTATTTTTCGCGCATAGTCGCGCAGAAAAAGAAAAGAAAAAAAAGATTGTGAAGACGAGAAGAAAACTTCTCCATTGTTTTTTTGAATAATCAATCGATAGTATGAAGGGTAGGAATAGTAGTAATGAAAGAAAAGTAAGGATTAGATGGATTGTTATTCTGTGTATATGTAGCTTTTGCCTTGGAATGATTTTCACCGAGAGGTTAGTATCTTTTTTTTTTTTTTTCTTTTATCCCACATTTTTTGTTTGATTTTATGGGTTTTACATATTGTTTGTGATTTGATCAGATATTTTACAAACCCATTTTTTTTATTCCACATTTTTTTTAATGGGTTTTATATAATATTTGTGATTTGATCAGATATCTTACAAACCCATTTTTTTTTTTTTAAATCTTTTAATTTGACATTATGAACTTAGCTTTTAATTGTTTTGAATGCATATTTTTGTTTGGTCTAGATAGTCCTAATCAACAACTATGCACCTCAAATCAGCCAAAAGAAAAGAGACATGAATGATCTGAAATTCTGGTAAAGATATCAGTTGACTGGTGTTGAATCTGGTAATACTCAGCTCTTATTGATTTGTTTTCTCAGGTTTTGGCCTTTACCAGAATCAGATAATGATTTAATTTTAGAGAAAAAGAAGCATCAAGAGCTGGAGATTATAACTGAAAGTCACGCTGCAAAAAGGGTCAGTGCTAGTCAATTATAGTTTGGATATCTTAATTATAATATTGTTGAGTATATAAGGGTATTTATGGAATACTGGACAAAATTGAGAAGGTAAAAAAAACCTAATAAGATTATTTTGAAAAGAGAGATTAAACTATTAATGAAATCTGATACCTGTATCTGGTATGGCCTCATACCAGACCAAGGGAATATGTTATCACAATTCAAAATGAAATTCAAAAAGGTTGGTTCTGATTTGGTATTATGAAGTAATGGTACTTGACCATGATAGAGATCAAAATCAATTAGAACAGCTCTCAGATGTGTTTTCTATTGAAGCATTAGTTGTAAGATATATCAGAAATCGGACAATTGTTTTGAATTTAATTTTGAATTTGAATATTTCAGAAACATGGGATCAGTACAGGTATCATGACAGAGGTGGCCAAAACTCATGATGCAATCCAGTAAGTGATTTATAACACACTGATTTACTGTTTAATTATTCCAAACTTGACAAAATATCAAAAAATTAGTTTCAATTGCACAGCTAGTTGTGAATTTAGGCCCACTCACCTAAACTGGATTAAATATCCTTTTTCTAAGTTCGTAAAAGCTGCAAAATTTTCGGTTGAATCGGGAAGAATTAATTGATAAGCAAAGATTTTGCTGTTGTCAGATCATTGGATAAGAGTATATCGACTTTGCAAATGGAGTTAGCAGCTAAAAGGAGCAATGAAGAGTTACTGACAAGTGATTCTCCTGGAACAACACTTACTGGTAAAAATAAGGCTAAGGCTTTTATTGTGATCGGCATTAACACAGCCTTTAGTAGTAGGAAAAGACGGGACTCAATAAGAGAGACTTGGATGCCTCAAGGTAAGAAACTTTTACAGTTATTTTTAATGGGCTTGTTTATCTTTTTTAGAAAATTACATTGCCGTCCCTGAAATTTCTTAAAGGATCAATTACATTTACACACTAATTTTTTTCCCAAAATACCCTTACAACCCTTTAAGTGCATAAGTGTATCTTTGCTGGTTCTTTCCTTCTCTCTTTCACTCTATTTCTTTATTTTTTTTCACATAATATAGGTCTTTTTCTCACTCTTGTAACATATCATAAAGATATATTTGAATTGCATTATAGGTGAAAAGCTTGAACGGCTAGAAGCAGAAGGAATTGTTGTTCGATTTATGATTGGCCACAGGTATACCATCACTTTATCAGTTGTGAAAGCATATTACTGTGAACTGGTACCATAACCTGGGGTAAAGATTTTAACAGAGCAGCTTTGGCTTTATGCAGCACACAAACCATATGCAGCACATTTTTGTTTCTATAATCCATGCGCTGCATGAAGCCAAAACTGCTCTATTTAAATTTCTACCCATAACCTGACTGTCTGAATAATACCTGTTCTTTGGCTTTTTGTGAGGTGAAAAACAACAAAATCAAACGAAAAATTGTCAAAAGATCCTTTGGCTTTTTGTGAATTGCTGAAAGTTCTTATAGTGCTGTAAATTTCAAGTTAAGCAATTCTTCCCAAAAGAAAAATGATTACTCACTCAAAATGGAAGTCCTATAATATTGTGCATCATTAACCTATGACGTATGAATTCATAATAAATTATTATTCATTTGTTGAACTATTCATAATTTTGCTTGTTTGTCTCTGGAATCTAGTGCTACATCGAACAGCATCTTAGATAAGGCCATCGATTCCGAAGATGAACTGCATCATGACTTCCTTAGGCTGGTGATAAATTCAGTCTCCTTCAATTTTTCATGCATTTTATAGAATTTTTGGTAACATTTGAGTAATATATATGTAGGATCATGTCGAGGGATACCACGAGTTGTCATCGAAAACAAAAACATTTTTTGCTACAGCTGTTGATATGTGGGATGCCGATTTTTATGTGAAGGTGGATGATGATATTCATGTTAATTTAGGTGCATATTCTTCAAACTTTTTTAATTTAATTTATTGGAATTCCTTGAAATTGGCAGCTCAAATTAGCTGGTTTTCTGTTTCTATGTAATTTATTGTGATTTAATCCATTGAACAACTCGGCATGATAATTGACATGTAGGCATGCTTGCAACAACTCTGTCGAGGCATAAGAAGAAACCGAGAACCTACATTGGTTGCATGAAATCAGGCCCTGTGCTTTCCAACAAGTAAATTTTGACCTGTTCATTATATAAATCGAATGTTTTTTTGTATTTTTGAGGAATATAGGCCTTAGCCTACTTCATAATTTTATATTAACCAAGAAAAATATATTTATGTGCAAGACATCAGTTAATCCTTAATAGAACAATGCAGGCTTAGTTTTTTTTTTTTTTTTTTAAGGAAAGTAGGCCTTGGCCTCCTTTATAATTTTATTAACCAAGAAAAAAAAATCTATGTGAAGTTGTGCTTGCAATCAGCCTTATGTGTTGTCCTTCAAATGTTTATATAAATATCAATCAAGATAGGGAAGCAATTTGATGAAAATGACCTTTTTATTTAAATTGGCAGTGTTACATACTTCTACATGAAGAACGTTAACCTCAACTTAGTGGTTTGAAAATAAACCTAAATAAAATAAAAGCAGTGAACATTCAATAGAAAATGGATGAATTTTGGTACTGTACCAGTACAGGATTCTGACGACTGGTAATGGTGTCTATGCAATTCTTAGATTATTATGTTGGCAGCTGAATTTTTTTTTTTCATTTTTTTTGTAGGAATGTGAAGTACCACGAACCAGAATATTGGAAATTTGGTGAAGACGGTAATAGATATTTTCGACATGCCACTGGCCAGATATATGCCATCTCTAGAGATCTTGCCACTTATATCTCAATAAACCAGTAAGTCCCTAAAAGTATATATACACACATATATATGCCAATATTCAGGGGCAACATGTTTGTATCAGCACCACTTGTACAGTACTGTTTTGCTATAATGGAGCTTCCTGAGACTATTTTCCAGTTGAAAAGAGATATGGAAATAATATATATACCAACATTGTGTAACATAATACCAGGATGACTGTGTTGTACCAGTACTGGTAGTATGATAGTGACACCAGTGTTATAGCTACATACCTAATGGTGCGAAATTAATCAGCCAAGCAAGAAGACAGAAAGTGACATTTTTTTCTAATTTTTTTTTATCAGGCCAATATTGCACAAATATGCAAACGAGGATGTATCACTCGGTGCATGGTTTATCGGTTTGGATGTTGAACATATTGATGAGAGAAACATGTGCTGTGGAACTCCTCCAGGTAATAGCTTTCTCTAATCAGATGGAGTTCTTAAGTGATGGAGGCTACAGTATGCATAGCGCATATCAGTCCGTACTATGGATCAATATCTCCATTTTTAAAGTCAAAACAATTGATCTGACCTGTAAAACTTGATCTCCATATGAACATGTGCTTGTAGATCAAATTTTATATTTTATAGAATTTGTTTACTATTTTTTTATATAGGTAGAAAATCACTTGATCTAAACATTCTAGACCATTCAAGAGTAATGATTTTTTACCTATCTAGAAAAATAGTAAATAAGTTATAACAAAATATTAAATTTTATTTGCAAGTACATTTTCATATGGAAATTATGCTGAACAATTCAGGTCGGCTATTTGGACATTGAAAACAAAAATATCGATCCATAGCACAGCCCAATTCTCACTATGCATAGTACCATAGCCTTACTCATTCTTAGGTTATGTATAATGTATTCTGCTGGTACAATAACAATATAAACCAGAAAAGAAAAAAATTCGGTACCACTGGATGCGGGTTGTGGTCGATAATTGTAACCCACTGCCAATAAGATGATATTAAACACTTGTAAACTTTGTTTGGTTATAGATTGTCAATGGAAGGCGCAAGCTGGAAATGTGTGCATTGCCTCCTTTGATTGGACCTGTAGTGGCATTTGCAAATCGGTGGAGAAATTAAAGGATATACACAGAGTGTGTGGTGAAGGAGAGAGTGCTGTTTGGAGTGCTCTAATATAGTTCCTTTTCTTGTATCCATTTTTTAGGAAAGGCCCCCCAGTTTTGTTTCATTTTTATTTTGCACACAAAGCAGCCCATATGAAATTTTTTTTCTTTGATAATATTGCACATGAATTTTGTAGTCTCTTATAAAAAACAGTAGAGCTATTGGATATATGATATAAGTTTTATGGTGTTTACCAGTTTATTTTTAGTTTTATATTAAGGTGCTTAATAGATCCATCTGATGGAACACTGGCAGAAAAAATCAGGTGCTCTGATATGAAATCAAATGTTGTATGAAACATAAATATTGTATTTAGTTCCAAATTCTTTTCTAGAATTGTTTGTTTGGTACATGAATGAAATAAAAAAAAAAAAAAAATTTGGGTGTAAGTTTATGCTATAGAATTTCTTTCATTCTTTTTAATTTGTATTGATCTCCTGATTAACATTTTTTAAAATCAGGTTACATACATAATTTTAAAGAGATGGCAGTTCACAACTCATTGTAATACCTTCCTTTGTTCAATGATGCATGCACCTAGAGTTACTTGTATCTCATCTTATTTGAAAGCAACTTACTAATTTAATATAATTAAGACAGCTCATTTTACTTTTCTCTTTTACTTGAATAACATTTCTAAATTTTAAAAAGAACCATTTCCTCTCACTGAATTCATTCATACATGTGCATGAAATTATCATCCTAATTCATGCAACTAGGAATTGTACATTAAGAGGCCCAAAATATCTGTTTATAAGTTTTTGGGCTGACTTCCATTTGGAAATCATTTGTGTTGAACTCATGACTATTCATCTCCTGAAATTCTCATATTCATTTCATATTTAATTTGCGAATACATCATACGAATTCAAACATTTTGAATCAAGATTTTTGTATGATATATATACTGTTTGTTCCTACAAGAAGAAGCATTGAAAGCCGTGTAAAACATATGATATGTATCTATATACAAGTATTATCATGTAAATAATAATACATGCACTAACTCAATATTTGATGTGTTAATTAGTATTTGTAATATTACAACATAATTTAATAAACATTTGGTTTGTTGGATTATTATTTTTTAATTATCAAATGAGAATCGCAAAGATAAATTAAATTATCTTAATTCATTTTGGAACTAAATGAAACCAACTACATAAAGAATAAAACAAACCGTTTTAATTATCCACAATAACACATAATAAAATATCCCATTTAGAACACTCACAACCACTAGTTGGATACACAATTAAATATAAATTTAATGGATCTCATCTAATTAAGTTGATGAGATCAAATATACTGCTTATAGTAGGCTAAATTTTTAATTTCAGACCGTCCGATTCAATTCTACTCAGTCAGTTAACTTGAGGGAATGTGAATTCCTTAGACTTGCCCTTGCAATTGGCTTCTGAATTATTACAACCTAGATACAGTAATTTATTTGCTCTTCACATGCAAACAACTAGAAGAGCTACAATGAAAATTATAACACGGAAACAAACAGCTCATGTTCTATGGAAGAGCAGCATCTTGAGCCATTTTAGTTATACATGTCGAAGGTTAGGCGGCAGGGCAAGGGATACGCAAGACGGGGCGTAGAAACAGGTTATTCTTCCTACGAATGGTGACTCCGAACAACTCAGACATATCCAATTTGTCCGGCTTCACCCCATCAGGGAGTTCCCAATCAAAATGATATAACAAATTAGCCAAGCACAATTCCACATTTGCGATGCCAAACATTGTGCCCGGACATTGTCGACGTCCGGCACCAAAAGGGATGTACTCGAGCTCAGTCCCCTTGTAGTCAAATGCATGCACTTTGAACCTCTCTGGCTTGAAATCATCCGCATTATCCCAATATTTCGGGTCTCTGCCCAATGCCCAAGCATTTACTAGCATTTTTGTATGTTTTGGAATATCATAGCCTAAAACAGTGCAGTTGGCTTGGGAGAGCCGAGGGAGGAGTGGCACCGGGACATGAAGACGGAGGGTCTCCCGGATTACATTTTTGATGTAGGGTAATTTGTTGACTTTGTCGTCGGTTACCGTTGGGTTTCCTTTTAGGACAGATCGTACCTCTGCTTGTGCCCTCTCCAGAGCGCTTGGGTGCCTCAGAAGCTCTGACATGGCCCAATCTAAGGTGGTAGCCGATGTCTCACCTCCGGCTCCGATAAGATCCTACATTTTCATTAGATATGCATAATATTAATCATGTTAACTGTGAAAAGAGAGAGCAAACAAGTGTTTATTTATCAAAAATAGAAGAAAATAAATTACTAATTGCAAAAGAATAAATATCGATCTTACCAACAGAACACCTTTGATGCTGTCCAATTCTAGAGGAGTCGGCACTCCCTCGCCCGTGTGCATCTTCAAGAGCACGTCGAGCAAATCCTCATCTTCGGTATCGGTAGCATCTGATATTGCATTCCTCTCTCTCTTCATCTTAATGATGTTTTCGAATAGTGCCCCAAATATTTGATTGCATCTCTCAGCCTCATTTGTGGCACTACTGACCATATCAGTTAGCCATCGCATTGAAGGGAAAAGGTCCGACAGGTTGGAACCGGCTGCCAATTGCAATGACGTCCCCCATGCACGGAGAAATTTGGGGTGTTCCTTGTGCTTTGCACCAGTTATGGCTCTGACAGTTGTGTCACTCACATAGGCAGTCATCAACTCACTGAGGTTGACGAGAGGTGATGTTTCTGCGGCGGTGGTAATGTTGTGAATGAGGTTCTTCACCTCTTCTTCTCGGACGGATCGATATACCTGAATTCTCTTTGGACCGAAGAGCTTGGTGATGGAGACCTTGCGTGCTTGCCTCCAGTAGTCACCGTATGGAGCAAAGAAGATGTCTTTGCCTCCCCAGCTCAGTGTGTCGACAGTGACACTAACAGGCCGGGTAGCAAAGGTGATGTCCTACATGTGCCACCAAATTAAGTTATTGCATGCTTATTTTAATGCTGATTTTTTTTTCCCCTATACGTTTGAATTAAGTTATTGCATGCTTATTTTATTTCTGTAATCACCTGATTTTTCATGATCTCCTTGGCTGCCTCCACGGAAGAAGCAATGATAGTCGGGGTCTCCCCGATTTGAAGGAGCATGAGTGGGCCATACTTCCTGGACAAGTCACGTAGGGCCCGGTGCGGAAGTGACCCACCTATGATAAGGTGGTGCATGCTTCCTACAATGGGAAGCTGCCACGGGCCTGGTGGTAGTCGTAAAAACGCACTCGGTTTGGCAGGGAATGCTTTGGCTTTTAGAAATGAAAGAAAGACAGCAAGAAGGAAAGCAAATGTGATAAAATAGGAAGGAAGTAGCTCCATGATTTCTAGTGTATTTTTGAGCTAGATGGTAATTTTTGGTTTGTTTGATAGAAGAGACTGAGCAAGGTAGAGCCCTTTATATAGAGTTTGAAATACAGTTCTGCTGTTAGTAAGGAGTCATGTTGATCAATGGGTCAATTGACTCCAGTCATTTTATAAACTTTTTTATCAAATAATATGAATTTTAGGTATTGTTACTCAGAGGTGGTATAAATTTCATTAAATTGACCAATAGTTGACTACAATGGATAGATGGTGCGTCAATTAATTGAAAAACAGTTTTATATTTACGCCTAGTGTTTGCGCAAACATGCAGATTAGGAATTCAGTACGTACTTTATTTGATTGTAGTAGGAAAATTTTCTCTTTTTCTAAGTTGTGGTTTAGTTAGCTCAGAGATGGATTCAAGATTTTCAAATAACTTATCCAATTCAAACTTATTAATTAGTTACTCGGATACTACAAATTATTCTAACTTATAATTTTCATGCTCCACTTCTAATTCTAATTATTGATTAGAATTCAAAAAAAGTTATAAAAAAATTTAACTCTAAATTTAATCCTGATATATATATATATATATATACAGGAGGGTTCAAATGCACCCTATGTTTCAAATTTTTTTTCTCCGTTTTTAAAGTCCAAATAGACAATCCGAACAGTTAGATGCGATCTATATATTAAGATGTACTTGGAGACCAAATTTTACATTTTTTGAAATTTTTTTACTATTTATTAAGCCACTTTGAAAATCGCTGATTTTACATTTTCTGGACTATTGGATCAGCGATTTTCAAAGTGGCTTAATAAAAAAATTCCAAAAAATATAAAATTTGGTCTCCAAGCACATCTTAATATATAAATCACATCTAATGGTTCGGATTGACTATTTAGACTTTAAAAACGGAGAAAAAAGATTTGAAACATAGGGTGCATTTGAACCCTCCTCTATATATATATATATATCAGAATTTTATTGGGAGCAAATAAAATTTCATAAGAAACAAAGTTAGTACGGACTTATAGATTTCTATAAAATTTCAAAATCCATCCAGCCCTAGCTGATTAAGCCTATCCAGGTTGATGATCACACCTGTATGGTTTAGGATATATATATATATAGCTAGCTTTTTTATTCCTTTAAATTTTCATGAATTTTTACTTTGAATTTGGTAATTAATTTAATAAATAGCCTATAGGTTTCTAATAATAAAATAGTTTATATTTACGCCAATTGAGTTTTACTAATGATTTTGACATTATGAAGTGTCATCGTTTATTTAATATGTTGGTTAAATCATTTAAACCTCTGGTGTCATCGTTTATTTAATATCTTATTTTTTCCTAATAATTGTACCCCAAATAAATCTCCCAGCGAGTCCTCCAAGTATTTAATATATAATTTTATTTTTAGTGTCAATATTCGATCTTTTAAAGTTATATTTCTAACATTTTAAAATGCTATTCGCAAGCATTTAAACCTCTATCTGTAAGCAATTAAATTCTAAATCTGTGTAGTTATAACTTCTAACTACTTTTGTATTCAAGTCAAAAAAGAAAAAAATTCTTTTCACCTACATTTTTTTTCTTTGATCATTCTCATTCATTTTTTTGATAATCTATTGTGAATCTAAAAATACAAATATTTTTTACTCAATTTTATCTTTCAAATGAGATCCATAAATAAATATTTTTGAGTATTTTTTTAAGTCATTTTTTTTTGTAAAGTAAAGCCAATGAGCATTGTTTAAATGTTAATTTAACTCAACTACTTTCAACGATTTTATACAAAGGTTTAAATGCATCATACTACATGATCAACATCATAGGTTTAAATAATTGAACATATTAGTTTAAATGATGATATCAGAGGTTTAAATGGTTGTATACTGAGGTTTAAATGTTGAAAAATTTTAAGTGCTCATGGGATTTACTTAGAAAAAATGATTTCAAAATAACTCAAAAGTATTTCTTTATGGATCTTATTTGAAAGAGAAACTCGAGTAGAAAACGCTCGTATTTTTAGATTCGTAAAATTCATCATGGATTGTCAGAAAAATGTATGAGAATGATTAGAGAAAAATTAAAATAGAGTGGGTAAACATAATGTTTTCTTTTTTTTATTTGAAGACAAAAGTAATTAGGAGTTAAAACTATACATATTTGAAATTTTATTGATTGCATATATAGCTTTAAATGCTTGTGAATAACATTTAAAAATGTTATAAACTTTAAAAGCTTGAATATGGACACTGAAAATGAAAGTTAAACAAAATTGAAATATTTTTCTAGTTAAACTAGTTGGAGGACCACTCAGATATGATGGTTTGGGGGACTATAACATTTCTCTTATATTATTTACACTCAATACAAACTTCATTATATATTATTCACTCTATCATAAATCCATTATTGTTAATTTTACCCTTGCAACTAGCGTTAGATATGTCCATTATTAATTAAGCAAGCAAAACATTTAGCAATTGTCAAGCCATATATAGAGGATCCGGAACCCATAGTTATGTACTTTGTGATTTGGTGTAATTAAACATGTGGATTATTCTTTATTGCGATGGATACATTTGTAACCATATATGGAAAAGAGACCAAGTTGATAGGTCATCAATCTACTTTTTCAATGAATCCACATAAAATCATCTCATTAAATCTTTCTTATTGACAAGGGGTCGTTATTAATTCTTCTTGTCCACAATTTGATTTAAAATACTGATTAATTATTAACGTAATGATTAGTTTCATCTCTTCTAAGCATTATTATTATTACCATCACAATTATTTTGGAATATATATATATATATATATATATTGGTTTGCATGTTTTTTTACAGGTAATTAAAGGGAACAACTTAATATTAGCTCGAGTAACGAATGCGCTTATCTATATCTGACATAAAGATATTTATAATCGATTAAAAATTAAAGTCCTCATTAAATTATATTCGATGTTACTGCAATGGCATATGTATATGAGATTTCTATATCAAAGAAATGATGAAAATAAAAAATAGTAATAAGAATAAATAATATGAGATACAATTGTTATTTTTCTAAAGTTGAAAATTTCTGCAGCCTTGACGTTTGTTGATTATATATACTATGGGTAGAATTTTTTTTCTATAAAAATTAATAAAAAAGAAGAGAGAGAAATATAAAGATTATATTAGGTTTTTCATTAATAGCTCAGTAGGATTTCTACCAATTTAAAAAAAAAAAAGTTAGATCTACCGATTCAAACTTAGTTATCTTTTTTTTTATTATTAAATTTAATGCATAATTAAAATGAATTCTTCTACTAGATCTCTACTAAAATATAAAAAGATTTTCAAAAAGTAGTTGTCTTGTTTAGACTGTTTGTTTTGTTGTCTTGATAATTATGTTAGAATTGTTTGTGTTTATGTACACTTTTATTAAGCTGATGTTGTTTTTTTCATGAGTGGACCAATGTATTTTTTTATGTATACGTATTTTTACTAAGTTGTTGTTTGTTAATTATGTTTGAATTGTTTATGCTTATGTACACTCTTATTAGACTGTTTGTTGTCACTTGATTGGTAATTCAAATTTGTGGTGCATGGAATGACTATAATTATAACTAGGCAAATTGGCTAGGTCAAATGAGTTGTGAGTTAAGTTAGTAATGAGCTGAACTTAGAGTTGCATTTACAACTCGTTATTGCCATTCCAACTCGAGTTGACTTGCTCTTTAATTTAATGAGTTGGACATGAGTTGAAAGTAACTAGCTCAAATTCAGCTCATTTGCAACCCTATTAAATGTTAATAGTCTCTTGTTAATTAAAACTTAGGCCTACTTTACTCCTAGCATATAATTAAATGCCTAAACTCATGATAAGAAGGAATGAGATGATAAACATTAATTGATGTGGGAATCACATATTTATATACTTACACTCAATACAAACTTCATTATATATTATTCACCTCTATCATAAATCCAACCTTAATTTTATACTCTTGCAACTAGAGTGAGATATGTCCTTAATTAATTAAGCAACCAAAACTTTTAGCAATTATCAAGCCATATATAGAGGATCCGGGACCCATAGTTAGGAACTTTAGTGTAATTTGGTGTAATTAAACATATGTATTATTCTTTTATCCTGATAGATACATTTGTAACCGTATATGGAAAAGAGACCAAGTTGATAGGTCATCAATCTACTTTTTCAATGAATCCACATAAAATCATCTCATTCAATCTTTCTTATTGACAAGGGGTCGTTATTAATTCTTCTTGTCCACAATTTGACTTAAAATACTGATTAATTATTAACGTAATGATTAGTTTCACAATACTAAGATTAACTAATTCATGAATTTACCGATAAGCATTATTATTATTACCATCACAATTGTTTTGGAAGATATATATATATATATATATATATATATATATATATTGTTTTGCATGTTTTTTTTTAAAGGTAAAGGGAACTACTTAATATTCGCTCGAGTAACGAATGCTCTTATATATTTATATCTGACATAAAGATATTTATAATGGATTAAAAATTAAAGTCCTCATTAAATTATATTCGATGTTACTGCAATGGCATATGTATATGAGATTGCTATATCAAAGAGTGATGAAAATAAAATAGTAATAAGAATTAATAATATGAGACACTTGTTATTTTTCTAAAAATGAAAAATAACGTTCTTTTGAGGGTAAGGTGACAACTTGCCATCTTACATTTTGATACAAGTGCCCAACGGACATAGTCGTATAACTAATATTTATATCAATTAGACTGCTCACTCTATTCTTTAACGCTTTAAGAATAACTATCTTTGAACAGTTCCTAATCCACTATTGCATATCCATCATCACTTTGTTAGTAAGCATTAGGACCGTCTTTATTTTGTCATTGAAGATCTTATTGTTCCTTTCTCTCCAAATGGACCTTAACGTTCTTGATTATTATATATACTATGTGTGGAATTTTTTTTGTAGAAATTAATAAAAAAGAAGAGAGAAACATAAAGATTATATCAGGTTATTCATTAATAACTCGGCAGGATTTCTACCGATTTTAAAAATAAAAAAATTTGGATAGAAATTCTACCTATTCAAACTCAGTTATCTTTTTTTTTTTTTTTAAATTTAATGCATAAATGAAATGAATCCTTCTATTATATCACTACTAAATTATAGAAAGTTTTTCAAAATGGAGATCAAATGTTTCTATTACATATGAATTTTAAGATACTCTATCTATTTTTATAAAAATATTTTATATTTTTCTAGATAAATTGAAAGGGAGAAAAGAGAATCAGACTTGGATAGTTAAAATTCCCACTTATTCAAAATTTTTAATTTTTAGAAAAATTTCTATTATATATGATTTGTATTTCTTCTATTTCTCTTTTTTTTATTAATTTACACAAGAAAAAAATATTTCTCTACTATGGGCCTATGACGAACACTACAGCTGGCGCAACTCCCTATGTCGTCATACATGATGAAAGCCATCAAGATCTAGGAAATATAGTTTTATAAATGTTTTTTCAATGAGGAAATTTCACATATAGCCCTCTAAACATCAAAATGACGTATTTTCTACTCTAAATTTAAAAAATACATATTCTCCCTTCTAAACTCTCAAAACTCATGAATTTATCTATTTTATGGTCTTTTATATTAAAAATTATTTTAAATTTATAAAATACCCATTTTATTCTTTATTAAAAACATAAAAAAATCATAGTCTGTTAAAGAAAAACGTTGATATTATAAGATACCCATTGTACCCTTTAGCCTTTATGAAATACCTATTTTGGTTTCAAAAACTGGATACCCATTATACTCTTTAGCCTTCATAAAATATACATTTTACTTTCGAAAACCGATCAAATAAAACTGATATTTTTCTTAAACAAACTATTTTTTATGCTTTTAATAATTGGTAAAATGGGTATTTCATAATTTTAAAATGAGTTTTAATATAAAAGATAATAAAATGGGTGAATTTGTTAGTTTTTAAAGTTTAGAGAAGGAAATTTGTAATTTCGAAGTTTAGAGGAGAAAATATGTAATTTTAAAGTTTTTGAGGGGTAGACATCAAATTGCCCCTTTTTAATTATGAAAAGAAAGTTTGGTTGGTTGGAATTAATTACTATATAATACCATTGGGGATGAACATGCAGAAAACGTTCCAAACTTTGTCAATTCAGGTCATATTAAATGTCAAATGTATAAAAAGTATATGAAAACAACCAACCAATCAATCTCAAACGGAGGCAATATTTTGTTAAGTTAATGATTGTTTTGTTAAGAATCTAGAGGTATTTACGAAGGTAAAATATTACTATTCTCGAGAATAAGCTAACCACAGTTGTTATTTCTGAAAATATCTCGATTGATATGAGTATCCGTAAGAAAACGTATGCAAAAAAAAAAAATTAATATTAGACCGTTCCCAATTCTTTTCCTACACAAGTAAAAAAGAGATAAAAAAAAAGAAGATAAAAAAGAAGAAGAAAGTGGTGCACCTGAGGTGGCCTGTAATGTAGGCAATTTTTTTGAAGGACAGCTGGCAATATATTAATAAAAAAGAATATTTACATAATGTTTTTACTCGAACATACTACATTTAACTAGTAAATAGCACGCTAAGTCATCCGGTGAAGGACCGGGCATGGTTTCTTGCATCCATTATGCTCCTATCTAACCTCTTATTAGAAATTAGTTTTCTGTAGAGTAATTTTTTGGACAACTTCATCTATTAACCTATGTACTTGCTTATTTTTTTGAGAGAAATTCCTCTGATTTTTCTCTTTCTACAAGTCCAAACTCTCAGTGCCTACTGAACAAACACACAATATCAATCACAGTAACACAACACTCCGCCCAACCCTCCCTCTATCTTTATTTCATTAATAATTTCTTTCTTCCTTATTTTTTTACAGAGACGATAAAAATAAATAGGAGAGGTTAACTATACAGCTAGCCTCCATATCTTTCTAATATCTTTCTAATAGAATACGGTTTCCTTTCTTTTTCCTTTTTTTCTATATTTGACCTATATCTAAATCAATACATGATAGGAAATAAACTAAGCTAACAAAGCAAGAAATAATTCCTTAGGAGAGCATGCCTCCCCTGTGCCAGCTATACTGGCGCACCTGACTCAAGTCAGGTCAGTTTGTCTCAACACCCTCCCTCAAGTGGGTAGGTAGATATCTACCATGCCCAACTTGATAACTGACTGTTCGAACACTCTTGTGGAGACGGCCTTTGTCAGTACATCTGCCAATTGATCTTCGGATTTCACAAATGGAAACGAAATGATTTTCTGTTCCAAGTTATGTTTAATAAAATGTCTATCAACCTCCACATGCTTCGTGCGGTCATGTTGCACTGGATTATGTGCAATTTCTATTGCAGATTTGTTGTCGCAGAATAGAGACATCTCTTCCTGTGGGCTATACCCCAATTCAGTCATTAGTTTCTTTAGCCATAAAAGCTCACAGAGACCCTTGGACATTCCTCGAAACTCAGCCTCTGCGCTTGATAGAGCAACTACATTCTGCTTTTTACTTCTCCATGTGACAAGATTTCCTCCCACAAATGTGAAATATCCAGATGTTGACTTTCGATCATTTATGTCACCTGCCCAATCTGCATCTGTATAACCTGAGATTTTCAAATGCCCATTTTTCCGAAATTGTATACCCTTTCCAGGGGTCTTCTTAAGATACCTCAAAATTCTCATAACTGCCTCTAAATGTCTCTCACTAGGGGCATGCATAAATTGACTCACTACACTTACTACATATGCAATGTCAGGTCTAGTATGTGATAAGTAAATGAGTTTTCCCACTAGCTTCTGGTATCTTTCCTTGTTAGTGGCCTTGTCATCAGAGTCTTCTTCTAACTTCAAGTTTTGAACAATTGGTGTATCTGCCGGTTTGCAGTCCAACATTCCTACTTCAGTTAGTAGATCAAGGATGTATTTTCTTTGAGAGAGACAAATACCTTGTTTTGATCGCGCAACTTCTATTCCAAGAAAGTATTTTAGACCTCCTAAGTTCTTCATCTCGAACTCTTTTGACAATCTTTCCTCTAGACACTTTATCTCATTAGCATCATTGCCCGTAATTATCATGTCATCGACATATATGATCAGAATTGTCACTCTCCCTTGATTATGCTTGTAGAAGAGTGTGTGGTCCGAATCACTCTGGGTATAGTCATAGCTCTTCATTGCCTTTCAGAATCTCCCAAACCACGCTCGGGGAGACTGTTTTAAACCATACAGTGATCTTTCTAATTTGCACACTAGCTTCCTTGGTTCATTATGCTGATATCCAGGTGGTATATCCATGTAAATCTCTTCTTCCAGATCACCATGTAAAAAAGCATTTTTCACATCGAACTGATGCAGCGGCCAATCAAGATTAGCTGCAAGAGATAACAAAACTCGAACAGTGTTTAGTTTTGCAACGGGAGAGAAAGTCTCCTGAAAGTCAATTCCATAAGTTTGAATGTAACCCTTAGCAACTAACCTTGCTTTGTATCTTTCAATTTTCCCTGTAACATCATATTTGACAGAAAAAACCCATTTACACCCTACTATCCTTTTTCCACTTGGTAATTCCACCAATTTCCAGGTTTGAGTTGTTTCTAAGGCTTTCATCTCTGCTTCCATTGCCTCTATCCATTTCGGGTCTTTTACAGCTTCTTCAATATTATTTGGTATTTGGACTTTTGATAATTCTTCAACAAAATGTTTGACTCGGTTTGGTAGGCTAGAGGTACTGGTATAGTTCGCAATTGGATACTCACCATGTTGGTTGCTATCTTCCCTATACCTTTTTGGCAGTATATTTCTAGTAGTTCTTATAGGCCACCACCTTTGTCTTTCAGGTTCAAGATTAGGAAAACTTACCTCAGATGCATCCTCAGGAGATATTGAGCATGGTTCTTCTTGTTCGGACTGTATCACATCTTCATGAATTGCACTGACTGGGTTCTCAGTTTGCTCCAACTGCTCATGAACAACATGCTCTAGTTGCGTCTGCACCTGGACTGGGCTGTCAGCCTCCAAGTGCGTTAGTCCATGGACTGGGCTGTCTGGCTCTGGTTGGTCTACCCGGCTTGAAACAGGCAGTTGATTTGAAATAGATTCATTTCCCTCCTCTATGATACCTTGTTGCAAATCTTCCCACCAAATATTCTTTTCACTTAATTCCTTATCTATCCCTCCCTGGAAAGAATAATTTGGTGATTGGTTTGGAAAGTAGGATTCGCCTTCTAAGAATGTAACATCCATTGTAACATAAACCCTTTTTGATTCCTGGTGGTAGCATTTATAACCTTTTTGGTTTGTGCCATACCCCAAAAAAATGCATTTAATTGCACAGGGTTCTAACTTGGTTCTCTTCCCTCTCGGAACGTGTACATATGCCACGCATCCAAATATCTTTGGTGCCAGATTTAATAAAGACGGAATTTGTACATATGAGGATAATTTTTGTAGAGGTGTTAAGAAATTCAAGGTACTGGATGGCATCCTATTCATAAGGTAGACTGCGGTTGATATGGCAAAATCCCAAAAAATCTGTGGTACATTATTCTCAAATAACAGTGATCTGGCAATTTCTAATATATGTCGATTTTTCCTTTCTGCAACTCCGTTCTGTTGAGGAGTCCCAGCACAAGAGGTTTCGTGAATAATACCATTATTTCTGAAAAATTCTTTTAAAACATTATTAACATATTCTCCTCCATTGTCACTTCTAAGAACCTTTATTTTCTTTCCAAATTGTCTTTGAATTAAATTTGAAAAATCCAGAAAACAACTAGTAACTTCATCTTTCGATTTTAGGAGGTATAACCATGTCATTCTAGTGCTATCATCTGTAAACAAAACAAACCATCTATTTCCACTAATCGAATTAACCGGGGATGGTCCCCACACATCAGAGTGTATTAAATCAAAGGGTTTTTTATTCTTAAATACCACACTAGGATAAGAAGTTCTATGGCTTTTGGCTTTAATACATGTTTCACATGCAATCTCAAAATCTGTTAAACCATAAAATAAAGAAGAAAACATCTTTCTCATATACCCAATAGACGGGTGCCCTAACCTTTTATGCCATAACCAAATATTAGTTTTCTGATTACCCCTTTGCCCTAAACATGCAGTTCCTATGTTTAAGTCTTCCAAGTGATACAGTCCTTCTCGTTTAATACCACGCCCAAGTATCTCCTTCGTGAGGATGTCCTGAAAAATACAGAAATTAGGATACATTTGGACCACACAGTTTAAGTCTTCCGCTAATTGACCTACTGAAATCAATTTAGTTGACAAGGTTGGTACAAGTAGTGCATTCTTTAGGCACAATGATTGGGTCAATCTCACCTCTCCTGTTCCAATAACAGGAGAAGATACACCATTTGCATTCACAATTTCATTTCTCCTAGGTTTTCCAATGTTATTTAGATCTTTTTCCGAGTAGGTCATATGGTCTGTAGCTCCGGAGTCGATTATCCAGTCATTCAAATTTGAAACTTGAAAATTACAGAGTGCATTACCTTGTTCTTCCGTTGAGTTTTTTGTACCTTCTAGGTGACTCGCAAGAGTCAGTGATGCACGGCCAGTAGTGCCTACATGGCTAGATGTGAGTTGTGGTGTTGTTGCCGAAATCAGCTGTCCACTGTTCGGCTCATGCAGCTGCTGTCTATTGCCGCCAGGATGTCCCAGTTGACTAGCTGATGCTCTTTCGCCTAATCCAGTATGATGCGCATAGCCAGTTGGCCCTTTCCTATTGCCATTTGCCTTCTTTTCTTTCAATTCAAACCACCACTCAGGATACCCATGCAATTTGAAACAGGTATCTTTGGTGTGCTTCGGGTTCTGACAATGTGAACACCCTGTTTCTCCCTTTTTCCCCTGCTTAGTTTCAGATCTAGATAAAGAGAGAGATACCTCATGAGTCTTTGCCCCCTTTGTCACCATCACTGCTGGGTTGGAGGTATTACTGCCTTGGCCTCGCATCACCTTTTGTCTAATCTCTTCTCTTCTAATCCTGGCATACGCCTGCTCCACAGATGGAAGTGGTATAGTTTGGATCACATCAGCCCTTATACTGTCGAGACGATCATCTAAACCAGCCAAAAATTTATAGACCCGATCTTGCTGTACTCATGAGTTATGTTTCTCAATGTCGGCAGCACACACCATGGGGTTAGGCCTTCGGAAATCAATTTCTCTCCACAAGCCCTGCAACTCATTGTAATAGGCCTCTAATGAACCCCCTGATTGTTTCAGTTGATGTACCTTCTGTTGAAGATCATAGATCTGAGATGAGTCACAGCCATCAAAGAAAGTGGTTGCCAATGCATCCCAGACCTCCTTGGCAGTAGAGTATCGATGAAAATTTCCC